>OMLF01038680.1:54465-69380 GCA_900302615.1 Holocentrus rufus | reverse complement strand
TGAGCATCTTTATCTCTGTTGGTTGGCAAAGGCTATCATTTGGCAATTTGTTCTTAACTGACTCGCCTCGTTTAATGAAGGTTACCAAATGAATTGAGATGAAATGGAATAAGATAAAACAAAATTAACGACACACAGGCTACACTCACTCCTCCCTTGTTCACCGCTCTCTCTCTCTCTCTCTCTCTCTCTCTCTCTCTCACTGTAGCTGTTCTGTGTTCCTGCTGGATCGTGTCAGCCATGAGTTGGTGGCAAAGGTGTTTGATGGGGGCGTGGTTAGCGATGAGGAGGTAAACACACACACACACACACACACACACACACACACACACGCAGTCTTTTCATCTTTACAAGCTAATGTGTTTCACAATAATAATCTAAGTATAGGAAGTACGCACCCTATTACACCAATTTCATGATCACTGACTACCAGTGACTCTTTGAATTATTATTAAGTGCTTTTATAGGTTTTTAAATCTTTTAGTGGACTTGAATTATCTGCTTTTGATGATCCTCTCTTTAAATATGCACCAAACAGAAGCCTCAGATCCACCAACACTCCTTTTAAAGACTCAAACACTGAAACAGTTGTTGATTCTGCTGTAGTCCACATGCTCTTCCACTGGACTTGAGGGCTTGTGAAACCACTGAGATTTTTTTTTAATAATCTGAAATTCTCGAGATTATATGTGACTTTCACTTATATTTTTCTTTATTTAATTTTTTTGGTAAACTTTTATTTGCTGTCCTCTGTTTAGGTAATGCACATTGGATTGCATTTGTTTTGTGAAATATGTGATGCAAATGAAGCTTATTGTAATGATAATATATGTCGACATGAACACACTTTGCGTGTGTGTGTGTGTGTGTGTGTGTGTGTGCAGAAGGAGTTCCGTATCCCGGCAGACCAGGGCATCGCGGGCCACGTGGCGACCACCGGACAGATCCTCAACATCAAGGACGCCTACTCCCACCCTCTGTTCTACCGAGGAGTGGACGACAGCACCGGCTTCAAGACTCGCAACATCCTCTGCTTCCCCATCAAGGATGAGAACAACGGTACAGCCGTTAATTATAAACCAGATTCACACTAGGCATCCAAAGTCAGCATGCCACCAAGCTGTTTCTGTTCTGTTGTACCATACTGCGATATAAAAGCAAGTCTTCAAACAGGGATAGAAAGTCTGAAGTCAGTTTTTTATAGTATCAGCATCTGTAATGGGAAGTGCCCACCTGATGAAGGCAATAAATATGAATAGCACAAGGAATCCAGTGTTTTGCCTAAATGCCAAATTGCAAAAAGTGCAAGCCCAAAATACTCCCAAGAAGCATATTCTGTTCTCAGATATTCAAAAAGATGGTGGTGTTACAGCGTTTCCTCTGTAGTTTTATGCAGTGGTGGTGCTTTAAATAATAACTAGTTTTGTCCCATATCTGTCGCTGTTTGGGTCTAAGTTATGTCTCAAGTTGAAGTGCTAAATATGTTTTTTAATCCTAATATAAATTATATATTATGACTAAAAAACATATAAGCACATTTTTAAATAACCCAAAAAACTCAACCCACCACTTTCATTTTTTTCAAGTGAGCCCAAAGTTGCTTATTAGAAGAAGACTTGGCAACAGAGACTTTGGTCAGGCAGTTGTCTTAAATCTGTACAAGTGATATGTAGGTCAGCTCGAAGTTCACCAGAATCTGCCTGCATTAATAAGCCACTTGAATGCAACTGCTCAACTCGGAGGAAATTTTAATTAAACTCAAACCCTCATTTGCATGAACCCACTGGCCTAATGTTGCGTAATGTCAGGTGGAATAAAGCATGGGGGAGGAAATTAGCGAATTTAGCAAAGAATATTCTTCTGTACAGTACTTTAAACTGTTATTATTGTAATGTTTTTAACCTGCAACAATTATTCATGCCTTTGTTTTGCTGACCCATAACTGCCTTTTACCTGCGGGACCTGCAGGTCACAGTTTAGTCCGTGCATCACTAGTGTGTGACGTGCTTACAACTTACACAAGAATCCAGTACTTCATTTTTGAAAGTGTTTTCTACCACTTGCTTTGCAGAAAACATTAGCTTCTACTTGGTTTGTCCACGCTAAGCTCAGATCTGTGACACTATATGAGTTAAAAAAAAGAAGACTATTTGTGCCGTTAAGTGTGGATCCAGGGTAAAATTATTTCAAGCCAGCAGACACATTTGATTCAGACTGTTCAGCTCCTCTGATCATCTTATTGTCCTCCCCCACCCCCACCCACACACCATCACTCTTTTCCCTCTATCTCTCCCAGAGGTGATTGGGGTAGCCGAGTTGGTCAATAAAACCAATGGGCCGTGGTTCAACCGCTTCGATGAGGACTTGGCCACAGCCTTCTCCATTTACTGTGGCATCAGCATCGCCCACGTGAGTCCCCCCTCCCACATTCACCGTTGTGCACACGGTGCTCGCTGTGCACAATGCTGGCTGATTCACACATGCAACTGTAAGCCCACTCACATGGGAAAAAATTTTAAAGACAATGAATACATATTATTACGTCATCTGCGCTTTTCTCCTTTCCCCTCACCCTCTTTAATTCATTTAGGGATAATTGTCCATTTAAAGGCTGCCCACAAGCACTTGACCTGGCTGAATACCAGTTATAAAAAATAGCTTTATAAAGATTAGAAAGATGTACTGTATCACTGTGCTACTGTATAGCTACTTCTCACCTTCATTCCCCTCCAAAATAATTCATTCAGCTTTATAAAACAACAGCCCTGCTTACAAAAATTAAGCCTGACTGGATGAAAAAAAAATCTGCAAAAACTGAAAAATGACCACGATGTATTATTCTGTCAGAATTATGCATAAGCCTCCTTCACCTTCACCCTCATCCAAATTAGCTCAGGACACTCTGAGATATTGGCCCTGTCAACTTAATTTCCAAAACACAATTATTAGATTATTCTTGTTATGATGATTATATTGATTCGTCTCACTAAATTTTGCTTCAGTTGCTGTCAGAAACCTTCCTTGACGTCAGTGTGTTGCAAAAAGGTGTTCATTAGAATTTGCCGCTTGAAGGTCAGTGAAGAGAAACACATCCCAGCCATTCTTCTATTAGAAAAAAAAGTTTGGCTAAAGTCTGGTATTACAGAATAAAAGCTCTCAGGACGGCCACAGTTTTGAATCTACATGTTGGACCCAAGTGCAGGACATTGATGCAGGGGTCAGGGTGAAAAGGAAGGTTTATGGAGGGGTTGAGACAGGCAGATGATGGTGGTGATGTGGGCAGGCAGGAGTGAAGGCATGATGAATGACTGACTGGCAGGCAGGCGGGCAAGTGATCCTGGAGACACAGGTACGCAAACAGGCTTGGAAACAACACGAGAAAAATAGTACTTGAATACACACTACAAGCAGCCTGGATCGTCTGCCATCACAGTATCAGACACAGTGATCTGGCAGTGAGTGGAAGGAGAGCTCGGGTTTCTTATACTGCCGGGCTGGTGAGAAGATGAGTGACAGGTGTGTTGGTCGAGCGGAGAATCGGGAGCCGATTGAGAGTGAGCACCACGCCCACGCAGATTCACACAGGCACAGAGAGACAGGAGACGGAAGAACGGGAGACACAGAGAAGGCAGGGAACAGGGAGACACAAGGAAAACACTAGAGCACGTCATGCATTAACCAAGATAAAGTTCTTCACTGCCTCGGATTTGCTCCTCTTCATTGCGATCATAAATGTATTATCAACATTTTTAAGATTCAGGTTGCACTGCATCTGCAAAAGATACATTTTACACCTTTAAACACATGAAAACATTTACGTTGTCTCCATAGATACAAAGTAAACTGTAAACTTATGAATCATTTTTGCTGTTGTCTTTGCATCTGGTTATTGGACTTCATAGCAAAGATATCAGCTGGCATGGATAATGTCAAACCAAATCAACAATGCGTGCATACGGACAAAATTGAGCACCTCATTGTCCTTGTAATAAAATTAACTGTATAGAGACAAAAATAAATGGCTTTTTCATTCAAAACTGACGGATTTGGAAGGCTCACATCTTTGCTAGACATTGCACTGGACGTGGAAAGACAAACAGGACAAGACAGTGGTGTACGTGTTGCCTGGAAACATCCTGTGGATAGAGTAGCCGTAATTATGTGTCTCACAAAGGTTAATCAAAAAAACAAGGTTGAAATGCTGTTTGAAGTGCATCGTGCCAGCCCACTTTTCGGGAATCGCTCGCTCCTGTCTGGTGTGAACAATGATAAGCTGCACACACGACCAGTAGTGTGGACAAATGCCGAGCCGAATATACTTAGTTGATGAAATAGTGAAATAACACAGCTCACACACCGCCGGGCTGCATTTAGATTCTTTATTGCACCAAGGTGAGGTTTTAGTACACCTGCTCTTCATCGGACCTGTTGATCCTGTCTGGCACAGCGGAGCCAGTTCATTTGTAATAAAATGTACAATAAAGGCAGACTAGAGCAAAGTCTCAGGAGGAATGGAAAGGGATTCAGTCTGTGATGAACTGAATGGCTTTAGTGTTGCATTCACACAAATTCAGCTGAATTGCATGTGAGGATATGGATGAAGAGGATGATCATTGTCATGATAATCAGAACAAGGCAGAGGACTGAACTATTGTATGAGCATCACCCATAAAGCTGATGAAAGATTTTAGCAATATTCTTCCAACAGAGGCTATACTGGCACATTTTTTTTCTGGAGTTAGGGTTTTATTTGTCAACATCTATTAGGACCTTCAGCAAATTATCCCCGTTGATGACCAGCATTCAGAATTTCTGTCTTTCAGAAAGTTTCTTGCAGTGGCCTGGAAAGAGCTTTGTCAAACTTTGATTGATAATCAGACTTTGTCCGCTCATGGTTCTGCCTCATAGCTTTTCTCTTTCACCTTCATACCAGAACACTGTGGAATTTAAATAAATTCAATCTGCCTAATTGAATTGATTTCTCTTGCCTCATATAATGGAACTGCCCATCTCAAAAAGGCAGTTGATTGAGTAATTTGAGTAATTTAAAGGATTTTAAAAATTAACTCAATCAATCTATGACTCATCTAATTCTTCTCAGAAGCTAACATGGCATTTATATGGCTTCAATATAATTGTTCTTATACAAATATGCAAAAATGGATCATGTGAGGAATTAGAAGCTGAATAAAAGATGAGGAAAGAAAGAGAATGTTTCTCATACAGTTTAATTTATAATTAATTACAATAATGATTATGATGATTGATTTCATTAGTATTGCCAATGTAGCGCACTCCACATACATAATAAGTAGCAGTTGTAAAGCATGACCTTTGAATGACTTCAAACAGTTGATAGTTCATCTATAAACTATGAAGATGTTTGATTGGAAAAAGGATTGCCTTGTGGGCAGCTCATTAGCCATTAAAACAAGACCACCTGCATTATTTATGACTACACACTCTGTATCATAATGTATGTAAGTACTGAAATATAAGCAGAGTTCAGATTGAGCCACAGTGTTTCATACTTGAGCATCATATTAGTAATAGTATAGATAGAAACACTTGAAACGCATTTTAAAAGTTTGAATGCACATAATCCTATGATCTTTGATGAGCCATATGAAGATTAAGTTATACACACACACACATACTCATGCATATGGACAACAAAGAGAGCCCAGGCTTATCTTCTTGTATCATCAAACAGTTTGTGCTGGAGCTGCATGACTCACAGTGAATAAGGAGTCAAACTCTGTGACAGGGTGCTCGGTAACTTTCTGGGCATGTGGTTACAATTTCTGGTTCAAAACATTTCGTGTTGCTTTGAAATCAAGCTCATTTGGGTGTGAGAGCTGCCATCACATATCATTGTCCAGGTTCTCTGGAGTCTATCTCTCAGACACAGACCAACATTGTGTTATAGACCAAGTTTGACACGTTGCATGTCGTCACAAAGATTGTCCAAATTGTCCCAGAATAAAAATGAAATTTGTTTGTTTTGCTGTTTGTGGTGGAATTGTTGTAACTACATGTGTGCAACAATAATAGTTGCAATGCATGGTAAATATTTCTAGTGTTGTGTTGTTGTGGTGTTAGTAGTGATGGTGATGTGTTTGTGTCCCCAGTCGCTGCTCTACAAGAAGGTCCATGAAGCTCAGTTCAGATCCCACTTGGCCAATGAAATGATGAAGTACCATATGAAGGTAAAACTGCATTTATACCTCACACACACACACACACACACACACACACACACACACACACACACTGTATTAGTTGATGTTGGTGATACTAATCAGTATTTGCATGTTTTAGGTTTCAGAGGAGGAGGTGTCTAAGCTGCTGGTGACAGGGATTGGACCAGTGAACGACATCCACCCCTGCTTCGCTGAATTCACATACACACCGCGCTCCCTACCTGACGACACCACGCCCATGGTAGGGGGAGAGTGGAGGTGGTGGGGTGGATGGGGGTAGACAGAGGAAGTAGAGAAACTAAAACTAAGCAGTGCTGCTGTTTTAAATTTCTTCTGCTGTGTGCATCTTCAGGGGATCCTCAGCATGTTTGAAGATATGGGTTTCATCAACACATACAAGATCGACATGCACACTCTCGCCAGGTCTGACAACTCAGTTCATTCATATAAGCTCATGTGGGTTTGTTTGTGTGTGTTTCCTTCTTTCTGTCCTTTTCTCTGGACTATTCATCAGTAGATTCTGGTTTCGTGTTGTTTGTGCACTTCCTATGTGTGGTTAGAAGATATTCCAGCCATTTTCTACCTGGACCCTGTTTTCCCATAAATTTTCATTATTCTAATGAATTCTGACTAAAACCTTCTATAACCCTACTAGCTTGGCTCCAGAAATGGAGAATAGGTTTTATACATTTTGGCCTGATAGTAGCGCTACATTAAAAGGTTATAGCGTCATCAAAATCAAGATGAATCTTATTCTGGGAAGTATGAATGCACTCAACAAATACCATAGTCATCTGCCCAGTCGATTTTGAGATATGTTGCTTTGAATGGACTGACCAACCAAATGCTGCAGCCATCCTTATGCATATTTCATGATTTGCTTTTGGCCTTGTTTGTTTGGGCATCTGTTTGCCTCATAGTATTGTATTGTGTGCCCAGGCAAGCAAGAAGTAACCAACAGTTTGTGAGATTTTTGTCAGAATCAGTCAGTGGGATGTAAATTTATAGGAAAATACAGACCCAGTTGAAAATGGCCAACAGTATGCTGAAGTGAGGAAGATGTACTGGTTCCTGCTGCAGCTTTATCTCACATCACATGGATACTAGTACAACCACGACTACTCCAACCACAACAGATACTACAACTAGTATTACTGCTAATAATAACAATAATAATACTAACCTTTGTTTGGCATACCATCACTTAACTAAAAGCTGCAGTGACACAAATAACAATGGTATGTTTTTTTTTTGAGAGTGTGTCAGCAGTCACAGGTTGGGGTCAGATGATGATTTAGCTGTTGTCATGGTGACAGGTTCTGTCTGATGGTAAAGAAAGGCTACAGGGACCCTCCCTACCACAACTGGATGCACGCCTTCTCCGTCTCACACTTCTGCTACCTGCTCTACAAAAACCTAGGGCTGTCAAACTACCTCGAGTGAGTACACGCTGTACTTCAAACTTTCAACTGTAAATGTTCACATGCTGTAAAAAACGAACTGCAGTGTGGTTTGTGGTGCCAGTGCTGTCTCAGAAATTCGTTTGGTCATGTTTTATCAAGGTGGAAATGATCTTCTCTCTCTCTCTCTCTCTCTCTCCAGGGATATAGAGATTCTTGCCCTCTTCGTCTCCTGTATGTGCCATGACCTGGACCACCGCGGCACAAACAATTCTTTCCAGGTCGCCTCGGTAAGAACAGGCAGAAGGTTTATTGTTGATGGTCTATTAAATAACAAAAATAATAGAGGACATGACATTGGTGGCTGCCCAGCACATGCACACACACACACACACACACACACACACACACACACGCACAGACTGTACAACCTTGATGAATTTAAACTGCGGACTGAAACAACACTTATCATTTTAACATCCTGTTTTATGTAATTCTATTCAAAATTTCACGATAAAGATGACAAGTACTGTTAATGCAGCACAGTGCTGTTCAGTGAAGGGCAATGGTTCATTAGAAACAAAACAATGCTGCACTCTTAAGGACTGTTTTTCATTTTTCTCTGTTTATAGCAATCTGTGCTGGCTGCTCTCTACAGCTCAGAGGGATCAGTGATGGAGGTAAACTCACCATCAGCCATTCACATCACATCACAGGGATGTGGGGAAGGCGCAGTGGAAACCTACCAAAGCTCATGTTTTCATTTGTGAAATTGGGTTTTGTTCCCTCTGTAAGCTGATATAAATCTTTGTAGTATACTTTAAAGTACATAGTTGCAGACTTCAGATATAAATTCTGACAATATAATCTCTTTTTGGTGATATTGTTAGATGTTACATTGATATTCGCCTTATGATGATATCTTACTGTACTTCACTAGTTCACAGTTGCTTGCAGTCATGCCCTAGTGCGACACCTAGTGGCCAAGCGCTGAACTTCATGTCTTTGTGGCACTTAATGCTGAGCCATTAGCAGTCATTAAAACTGCTTCGTGTATTTTACATGGTGTTACATCATGCCAGAGAAACACCATTTTCAGATGTATTCATGCATCTTCCTTTCATGTCCTATTTATTAAAACAGAGACATCACTTTGCCCAGGCCATTGCCATTCTGAACACCCAAGGGTGCAACATCTTTGAGAAGTTCTCCAGGAAGGTGAGAAGTTAACCAGGCCGTCACACATTCCCCATTCTTCTCTCTCTTTCTCTTTCTCTCTCTCTCCAAAACCTCAGTCACTAAACTCTGCAAGTCTTTGGTAGCAACAATCCCAAATAAGTAACTACATATTATTTTGGATGTTTTAGGACTACCAGCGGATGTTGGATTTGATGAGAGACATCATCCTGGCTACAGACCTTGCTCACCACCTTCGCATTTTCAAGGACCTTCAGAAGATGTCTGACGGTGCGTACAGTGTACCGACAGAGCAGCTTCTTCTTTCCCTCACTGACACCAACAGCAAAGAGACACTTATTTGTGACTCCTGATGTGAGAACTCATGTCCTGAAGTGTGACAGTTGAGTTTATAATGATTACAAGCTGCAATCTTTTCTAAGAAAATAGCACAACACAAAGATTTTTAACATGCAATACTTGAAAATCATTTTGTGAACCATGAGTCTACCACGTGTTTTTCAAGGTATATAAAGTATATATTTCAATCTGGGAAATTACCACAGACAACTAGTAATTATACATGTAATTATATAATCATGTACTTAATAGTAAGACTTCGCAACACAAGGAAACTGGCACATACTGACCCTACATTTTCATAACTTACAACTTATATAACTTATTTCATAACTGATAAGCAGTAGCTCTGAAGTCAAACTGTCCTTGCAGTTTCCATCAGTAGCCTTTAGAATCTTCCTTGCATTTTATTGGACTATTTATCCTCTCAAAGCTTTAAAAGAGACAGTTGTTCACTGTAATCTTATGTAATATAATTGGCTATAACCTCTTGGCCAGCAGTTTGTTACGCCTGAATGCAATCAATTATATGTTATCCTGAGTGGAACTCTACTCAGTAGAATCAATTTTGCTGTTAAAGTGCTTCAAGGACATTAATAACTTCTTACTTGGCGACGGCTTTTACACCACAGAGCGGGCAGTGTGTCGGACTTGGTCTCCAACACAGTTCAGCCAACACAGGATTATAAGCAAAGTGCCATTAAAAGCCATCATATTCTTTTACCAAATACATAAACCGCATCTAAGAACTAACAAAACCCTTCGCTGTGACTTAAGTCTTAATAGTGTGTACAGGCTGGGAAATGGAGTGAATGAAATAAAATGACAAACAGTAATTTGTGGCAGTGATGTAAAGTTTTTCCCAAATTATTTCTCTGATGATTTTCCTCAGAAAACAAATGGATCACAGAATGATGATCGTGCTTCTGAGTGACAACAGCAGTGTGAAAGAGCTGTGTGTTGAAAGTGATTTGTGGTAGCAGAAATAAAAATTTGAGTTGAAACTGTATTTGATCATCAGTGTGTGTGTGTGTGTGTGTTGGTGTGTGTGTGTTTTAGATGGATACAACCCAAAGAGCCAGACCCACCGCTCCATGCTGTTGTGCCTGCTGATGACATCATGTGACCTGTCAGACCAGACCAAGGGCTGGAAGACCACACGCAAGATCGCTGTCAGTTCAAAGTCTACTGCAGTGTCTATATATATATCTATATATACAACTTACTAAATTTATGAGATGGTGACAAAATAAAGCAGATGACACAAAGTCCTTTAGATGCTTATCAGCATAAGTGTTTCAAGATGAGTTTTACTTTAAGTCATTTTCACATTACATTTTGGTGGATATTGTCTCGAAGTGAAATTCTTCCCGGCTTTACTTTCACTTGATAGCTCACTATGCACAGCCATTTTGGAGCTGCATTAGAGAGCATTAATTCAGCTGCGGAAATGAAATGGTGTGAGCAAAAGCAGTCCATTGTGCATAATGCTCCATGAATCAGCACTCAAATATTTAAATCTTATTCCAGTGAACAGCCTAGTAGGGTTTGTGTTTTACCACTTGACAGTTTATTCAATAATATAAATATTGCTCATTATTATCACCATGAGTTTTGTTATCTGAACAGTCATTACGAGTAGTAACAGCTAATATAAGTAATATAGTAACGGTAATAATTATTAGTTCAAAGATATGCAGAATGATTTAAAGATAGTGTGGTAACAGAAGGTACAGTTAGCTCACTTGCTTTCTGCAATGCAATCCAACAGATTTCCAGGTTCCTGTGACCCTAACAATCCAGCTTGATCTGTAGTTGGGACCTAAAAGATTATGAAATTCTGAAATATATAGGCAGGAACAAGCATTCAGCCCATTTTCCATGATATACTACTCCATGAAACTGCACTCCACCATAGGATTATGTGTAATCTGGGTCTACCCCCTTTCAATAGCAAACCTCTGACCCTTGTCCCAAATCCTACATCCTAAATCTCCATACACCCAGCACCTACAGCCAAGGCACAATAATCCCTACTCCTAAAACCCAAAGCACGTTTCCATTGTATTCAGGGATGGGAATTTCGCAGTGTGGCTGAGTTGTATTTTTCAGTCTCAGCTGGTGCAAAATTGCTTTCAGTGGACAGAATATGACTATGGAATAATGAAAACGGTTTTGAAATGTATATCTTAAAGGACAATACCGCTTTTCCTTTATGTGAGAATCTGACAACAGCATTCCAATGGATCCAGGAGAATCTAAATAACATTTGTGATAATGAGCAACCCTCTCCCACAGCCAAAAATGTGGACTGCGTGATTCTGGATTTGCATAAAATAGAGCATGATATCCTAACGTTTGCAGCCTGGCAGCTTCTGATATTTTAACTTTAAAACGGTTTTGTGTCATATCATTTTCAACTGTGCTTCCTGTAATCAATCTTACAATCATTTTAGAGTTATATGACAAAACAGCCCATATGACAGCTGGTTTGTTCCAAAATAACACAAGATATGTTATAGTATGTATCCTCGTCACTTAGTTGTATTCCATATTTAATTTTAATTGGTTTAATGGTTAACAGTGTATATATCTGCAGCTGTTTTAGGGGAATGCATATAAACAGTAAATGTTTTCTGTCTTTTTGGGTCTACAGGAGCTGATTTATAAAGAATTCTTCTCTCAAGGCGATCTGGTATGTATCAGCGTACACTGGCTGTTAACTGACGTGTGATATTACAATAGTGAGTGTTTGACGAGTGTGTCACTGTATGGTAATTATGCATCTGTGCCTGTATTGTTTGTGTGTGTGTGTGTGTGTGTGTGTGTGTGTGTGTGTAGGAGAAAGCCATGGGGAACAGGCCCAGTGAGATGATGGACAGAGAGAAGGCGTACATCCCTGAACTGCAGATCAGCTTCATGGAGCACATCGCTATGCCCATTTACAAGTGAGCACCAGATCCCACAGCATCATTTCCTCTAACCCTCATGGACCTCTTTGTGGTTCGCCACATATGACACATATTGGAATATTTTGCAACCCCTTCCGCTCCTAATTTGTCTTAGATTTCCCCTTAAGTAGCTTCAAAGTTAGAAAAAATGTTTCCATATTGTACAACAACGTCACATACATATTCTGTATCTGCTAGTTGCAATGCTTCATTGAAGCTGTGTCACACTTATATTGAGTGAAATCTTCAAATTCAAGCTGCTATTGTTTTATGACTGCAGCATCACATCAAATAGAACATATCTAGATGTCTTGTGCATCATGTATACACATTCTCCAGTAAGTAAGTATCTTCGAAAACCTTGAGATCTCCACTAGAATTTAAAATAAAGTTGTGCGGGTTTGAACAAATGTCGGCTGTGCAGCAATGACAAACCCACTCTTGGGCGCAGCAAAGTTGAAGAAGTTAAAAGTACAATTTATCATATTTTCACAGTCTCTTTGCACAACATGAGCATATCATTGAGGTTTGCAAATGCTGCTGATCAATACCAGTCAGCTCATTATAACTTCAAGTGCTGCTGAGATTTCAAGCTCTAAAAACGGCTGGTCCGGCGTCTGTGTTTTGGTTGAAAATGTCCACACTCTCATGTGCAGTGGCACAACGGTCATCCAGCGGGCATCTTGACCTCGCCGCCCACCGTTCCTGTTGACAGGCGTGGGGAGAAGGAGGTCAAGGAAGGGGCAAATGTTTGAACATTGATGCACTTCGGCTCACAATCGTTAAAAGAACTATTTCACCAGAAATTATGCAGTGATCCTTTAAAGTTAATTAATTAAATAATTTTAAATGTTGTATAGTATGACCTAGAGGACCGTGAGAGCTGGACATGTGAGGATATAAGACTTTAAAGTGAAATTTTCATTTTATGCTTTTTAATATGGGGCTGTTTTGACAAATTCCCAATGTTGGGATAGTGAATACTTCTAAATGTGAAATTGTTATGCTAACACACACACACACTGAAGTCCCATTCCTGCCCTCTCATCTTTGTCCTGATAGGCTGCTGTCTGAACTGTTTCCTGGGGCCACTGAGCTGTACGAGAGAGTGGCGGCCAATCGCGAGCAGTGGACTAAAGTGTCCCACAAGTTCACCATCCGGGGGTTGCCTAGCAACAATAGCCTAGACTTCCTGGACCAGGAGTACGAGCTGCTGCAGTCCCAGGGTGCTTTCGGGAGCGACGACCTCTGCCTCAACGGTTGCCTTGATGATGGGGAAGGAGGGAGGGGTCAGTGACAACAGCGGCCCAGTGACAGTGAAGTTCACTCTGGTCCAATGAGAAGCTGAGGATACCTTTTCAGCGGCCTCAGAGGGAGGGGTCTCTCTGACTGCTGTCAATAACTTAGATGCTTAGCAGGCCACGCAGAACGGACAGAACAAGGATCCAGACAAGTTGAATCAGACGAGTGATTTGCATGAGCGGATCCATCTGAGCTGATTCAGTAAAGACGACTCCTGATTAGATGCTACATGTTGCTTTGTGTCCAGTTCAGGAAAGCAGAGGGTAGTGACTTAATTGTTTTCAGCAGCTACACTGGAAAAAAAAAATCATCATTTTTACCACAAGTTCATTCATACAGTTCCGACACTGATTTGGATTGTAAAAACACACACGCATATGTACATGCTCATACTTGTGTATAGAAATACACACACACACACACACACACATGCACACACAACAGGAAAAAACATTCATTGTTATAGAAAAAGACTACTTCAACATGTAACAGTGACATAAAGTGCTAATTACATACTGTAAAATGTTTCATAATGGCTTACGTTGATTTAAATGGCTCAGCTCTGTACATGCTCACACACAAGCAGCTCACCCAAACAAGCAGCCGCCACAGCCCCTAACCTAATGCTTATGAATGCATGCTGTATGGGTACCTCATGTATTATTCCTTTAATCTGGGTCAGTGTTTATTTTCCCCATTGCTTAAGCATTAATGCAGTCCATTTTTATATCATGAGAAAAGAATTTTGTATTCAGCTCTTCAGAGTATATTTAATTAATTCATGACCATGAAGTTGTACAGGGGAAATTTTGTCCATTTGCTTTGATGACATTTTAACTTTCACGTGCATCATTTCACTTTTCCTCGCGTATGGATTTGGGAGACAATTTGACAATCACTGATCAGAGTTGGTGTCACCTTGCCCTTTAGCCACAACACCCCACAACACCCCATCCATAAACTACCGTAACAACACAAAAACACACACAATGCACATACTAACTTTCATTGCCAACACATCTCGTGCACACCCAGACCTCAGACAATGGCCATTCGTGGATTAAAGCCCGCTTCCTGATTTTTTCGTCTCTCTGCCCTGCACCCGTTTTCTCACCCCTTTTTTTTCTCTTGTTTTCTCTATTGATTTACAAGTAAAACCACTTTAGACAGAGAGCAACCGAAGCCCTTTAAAAGATCCATCTCATCTGTGAGTGTAAATGTGCCAGAGTAGAACGTGTCACATGGGGTGTGTCATCGAGTGTCATATGGATCTGCCTTATTGCGCATCTTTGCTGCCTTTCTTAGAGCTTTTAATATATGAAAATTGAAATAAAGAGTCTGTTTAGTATGTATGTTGTATATTTGTTATAGACATATAGTTTAATTATCAGTGTGTTGACTGAATGATCACCATGCTCAGAAGATGTATATTTGTGAAATACCTGTGTGAAGACCTCAGAAGTCATCTTATACACCTTTCTATCCTGTAATCTAAAACTAAAAAAAAAAAAAAAAAAAATATA
>OMLF01038680.1:18642-45728 GCA_900302615.1 Holocentrus rufus | reverse complement strand
AGTTGAAAGAGGATGTAAGGGGACATGGCCCACGTTATTAACAAATAACCAGAGGTGAGATGGTCCGTTTATTAAGCTCAACTGTCTGCCCTTGCAGATGACGATGGATGAGAAGTATGTCAACAACATCTGGGACCTTCTGAAGAACGCCATCCAGGAGATCCAGAGGAAGAACAACAGCGGGCTGAGCTTCGAGGAGCTCTACAGGAACGCCTACACGATGGTGCTCCACAAGCACGGCGAGAAGCTCTACACGGGCCTGCGGGAGGTCGTCACCGAGCATCTCATCAACAAAGTAAGGCTGACACAGATGGTGAAAACGAAGCATACAACCCACACACACGGCGCACCAGAATCACTTTTGTTGATCAGAGGACAACCTTTAATCCCATAAGAGTCTTCATCAGGTCTCCAGGATGGTTCTACAGATGGTGCATGATATACCAAGACCATATACCAAGTTGCTGCACTTTAATTAAACTATAGGTAGCACTAGATCACAGGCTACACCAGTAGAGTTATTTATGTTTTTCCTTGGGGGATTAAAGTGATACCAATACAGTGAGCACCACCCTGATGCATTACATTCACTGACCTGTTTAACTTGGACCGTTAGTTTAGGGTCAGTGAATAAAATAATTCATATAAAATGCAAAAAAAAAAAAATCCAGACAGTTTGCTTTTATTTCTGATGTGTTTTTAGTATTGGGTATTAGTTTTGGGTAAAATTCCCAATACCAGTACTTTGACACAGTGTCAGCACCAATACCAGTAACAACACCAGTATAATTTTGGAAGCTTCTTCTGTATTTTAGTCAGAATAACACTGACCGATTTAGGTAGTCACCTAAGAATAGCTGTCTTGAATAGTCTCCTGGTAGGTTTGTGTCTCCTTTCCTAGCAGCACTTCAGATCTCCACTGTGACATTTTTCCAAGGAGCACACACGCTCCCAAGTCCCAACTGGAAAGCTTTACGCATACTAAAATTAGGAAAAGGATCTGTGAACATAATATGCCCATCCCTGCTTTTTATTTCAGTTTGCACATGCTTCTTTTTTCTCAATTTTATGTAGCATGACTTTATTTTTTATGAGAATGTTATTCATTGTAAAGCCCTGTAAAATGTATGTCACAGGGTGTCTTAAAACCTCTGATACTCTTTCATATTAGTGTTTATAGTTTGAGAACAGTCATGCATTATTAGGCTTACACAACAGGGTTACAGAATTGTTCGAAATGTGGCAACTTGCATGGTAGTGGCAACTTATGACGCCAGTCCTGTAATAAAAGCATCAAGACCTCCTAAACCATAACAGCCCAGGGTAATTTGAAATTGCATTGCAGTGCCCTCACAACAACAGCAATGCTAATTTCAGTAAAACTATAGCAACCATCTATGTTTGTTGCAACTACCAATGGTGATTATCAGAACACACCAAGGAGTGTTCATGTGGAGATGCACACACATCATTTCTTGAAATCATATGTCCCTGTTTTTTTTCCTCCTGTGTGCTTACAGCTTGTTTGTCTGCTCTGTCACTCAGGTCTGTAATACATAAACAAATGCCTGTTTCTTTAAACTTCCTATATCTAAGCTAATCCTGTTGAGATCTAGGATTTCTTTCACAATGGATACCTGGCATAGACTGCAGTAGCACATAGTACAGATGGAGCAAGCATGGCAGCAAACTAACTTTTTTCCTCCATCTGTCACAGTGGCTGCTCAGTGCGAAGTAATTGAGCATTCATTTTCACATTTTCTCAGCTGACCACATTTTTAGAATAGAAAAAAACACTGAAATTACAGTTGATTTGTTGTAAAAGTGGAGAAAAACCTGGCTTGTGTTCATTTCCCACTCTGATAACAGCGATAAATAATTCATAATTGGCAGCTGACAGTCAAAGAGAGCGTTGGGGGAAGGGGCCGGGTGGAGTAGTAAATCAGAAGTGAATCAAAGCAGTTGATTAAATTAAAGGGTTGAATTGAGAGTGATTGCTTGACAGCCTATATTAGGTGCTGCACCGAAGCTGTCATAAATTTCATATTAAGGCTGTGACTGCTGAAAACGTAGCGATCAGCGGGCCTGGGTGGCATCCTCGCAAAACAAAAGGATTACCAGAGGACACGAGTTAACTCCCTGAGCAGCCTCATGAGGATGAGTGGGAGGAAAATGAAATTAGAAAGTTGGGCGATTTGCTTTCAGAGGGACTTGCTCAAGTTTTGGTTAATGGGAAATTAGAGAGGTCGGGTTGAAAATTGCATCTGTAGTAGTAATTTTTCTAGGTAGCAAATGTAGGTATCCTGCTCGCTATTCTTTCATAAAGGTGTTTTCTGCCTTATGTGTTGGTATCTTTCAACAATACATTGACAGAGCAAGAATTTGGTTGCTACGCTTAGCCGATAATCCCATCGACTTTTCTCAAATTGAACATTTACAGCTTGTTCAGAGTGTTCCTCAGCAAGTGGAGCAGAAGAAATACCCAGCATTTGTCTAACTGATTATTGTAAGCATCCTGTTAAAGAAAACTAAAAAATACAAAGTACAAGAGACAGTAATATATTGCTAATCTTGGAACTGTGAGCTTAATTTGTTTCGAAATACCTACTAATGTGTTATGGAAAGCTTTCCCCTAAGCTTTAAATCTTTCCTGGATGCGTCTGTGAAGCTCACAACGTGGAAGTACCCAAGAGGCAATATTTCAGCTGCAGGCCGCTATTGAACACCAGCCAGTTTGTGTTACAGCTTTATTAAATGCACATTCTCAGTTTGGCACTCGGTCTTCCTAAATCAACAGTCAGGAAAATGTCAACATGAAGCAGAAGAAGGAAAAAAAAAAAGAATTGACACCTGAGTGTGTTTATATCTACTGACAAAGATCTACATCTCCGTTCTGTGGAAAGACAGTTGTGATTATGTTTGATTGTTTGGATTCATTTAGACAGCTCTTATTCCAGATGAACTGACCTTAAATTCCCCAACCAGAATAAAATCGTGCTGGTAGCCACAGTTGCATTGAAATGACTGAATGATACTTAAAGATTTAATAGTTTATATATATGAGGGAATCACTCTTTCTATGTAACAGTCAAACTGCATCAGATTTTTGTTTGATAATGGTAGTTTAACAGCCAGTGAAAGAGATGTGGTGACCTGAGACCTGTTGAAGCGTGACAAGATTCGAGTTGACTTTTAGGTCTGAATTTGCCCTTGAGCACTGACCAGAGATCTGTGCCTGTTTTCAGTTTACAAAACAGAAAATAAACACAATCCCCTCCACCAAACTTCACCTTGTCTCCAAACTGGTATAATGCCTCCTTCGGAATATCATTTAACAATTTGTTATTTAAGTAAGGGTCTCTTTTAGTTAACTGACTTTACTTTAATATACTTAGCATTTAATATGACAAACCAGCAGCACTCATGAAATTCTAGAGGGAATCCTACATAATTGGAAATTTTCAGAAGAGAGTCCCAGATAAGCACAAAAGCACCTTCATCTCACCAGCCTGAGGCAACAAAAGTAGCCGACTGCCTTATAATTACTTTGAAATCAAATTTTTGAATTATCTTGCGAGCCATGAGTGTACACGTTCGAGTCTGCTTAATAATTCCACAAGGTAAATCAAGCGCTCCCTATGTGCTTTCCCTTAACCGAATTTTTTGAGGGCTTATTCAGATTAATGCGCAGGTTTTGCTTCCCCTCCACACCTTGATGTCTGTCCTGCATGGGGAAAAGGAGTGAGTCAGTCTCGCAGTAGGAATAGAGGCAATAATGCATCATGTCTGTCCAGGGGGGGAAAAAAGGGGAGGCCGGTGTGCCCTTTAGAATCGTACTCCACAGGGACATTAGGTTTACAGTGCTGAGTCACACTGCAGCATGAGTATTATCAAGCTATTGTCTGCCTGGATAGCGGGGAAGAGGTGCTAAAAGAAGAGGGGGAGATGGATCACAATGAAAGACTGCACAGACTCACAAATAAACTTCAAATCTCAGCTTGTGTTGGAGACTTTTGCTCTCAAACAATGTCAGACTGTACTTTGTTTTCTTGGACATCCTGTATGTGATTGCGGTTCTAATACACACGTTGTGTGTTTGTTTGTCCGTGTGTCTCCCCCAAAAGGTACGAGAAGATGTCCTAAACTCCCTAAACAACAACTTCCTCCAGACTTTGAATCAGGCTTGGAATGACCATCAGACAGCCATGGTGATGATCAGAGACATCCTGATGTACATGGTGAGTGGCAGATGTTCCCTGAGACGTTCTTGTGGGAAAATGCGTTTCGACAGCCTGCCACCAAGGCTTTTCATTAAAATAGATACAAAGGAAGTGGCTTTCGGTGGGTCTGGCCATTCTCAGCAACTCAGCTCCGTTACCAGGGGCTGTAGGGAGGAGAATGTCACAGAATCTTAAGTTAATGCTGGTTCTGATGGTCTTATCCCTTCCCTGATTACAACAAGGGTAAAACATCTTGCTCAGGAGCCTGCACTCAGGCGTACTTAAGAGATGGGGCTGGCTTTCATTGATTAGTTGATGGGTCTACACAGCATTTTAAAAACAGAAATATCCTCAAAGCCCCAGACACACCAGATGTGGAACGGAGCATGTATCAGGTGCTTAGAACGCAAACTATGAGCAAAAGGGGTTGCTTACAAACCTCTAGCGATAACTTTGGTTTCCATTTTCTGTGAGTGAGAATTACACAGTGGAAATCCAGCACTATTAGAGCCATATTTGCATCATATTGCCAAAGAAGAATATATGTATTTGATGATCACGTTGTATTTACTTTTGAAACAGGACTTGCCAAATGAGTTTGTGATTAATCTTCAGTGAAACTAGAATTGATGTTGATAAAACATTTAAAATGAGATTTCAGTAAATAGAGCAAGTTTCTGATCAGTACCGCAGAAATTATACTACCATAGCACAGTAACATGGAGCACAGTAGTTAGTTTGATGCTTATACATCTGATAATAGGTAGAATTTTGTACAATTTAAGTACAGGTTGAGCCTAAACCGTCTTCAGAGAACAGATAAAATCACAGTTTAATAGTTGAAAGGCTATGGAGGATGATAAGAATTAAAAACATAATTTCCACTGTGGTCCTTTGAAGTGTAAACACGAATTCTCTTTCCTTTCCTTGTGACCTGCAGGACCGAGTGTACGTACAGCAGAACAATGTAGAGAACGTCTACAACCTGGGTCTTATCATCTTCAGGGATCAGGTGGTTCGCTACGGCTGCATAAGAGATCACCTCCGACAGACCCTGCTGGACATGATCGCACGCGAGAGGAAGGGGGAGGTGGTGGACAGGTAGAGACAGATTATAGATTACTTTTTGGTATTGACAGACATATTAATTGAAGCTGAACTAAATCTTGCTTTTACAGAGAAGCCAGACCGAGATAATCATTTGGAATTCACATGATCTATATTTATTGAATGAAGCAAGGAAAATATTAAGTTATTATCTGTAGCGGCATTTGGACGGTGAGTCGAACATGCCTGTGGCAAAATGCATTGACAGAGCTGTCAGTATAATCTGTTATAGTCACATATATCAGGATGTTCGCTGAAATGTTGCCTTTGCCATTAGTTTTCTTATTTCCATGAAAACATCATCAAAAAATTAATTGGCAGCCGTTCTCTGTGCTAAATGACCATCCAAAAACTGAAATGCTGTTAGTATCCATTCAGATTCTGTGGTTAGTTTGCTGAGAGCTCTGCCAGCAGAAATGCTGTGGAAGTCTTGCACAGGCCAAGGGACAAGTCTGTCAGGGTCCTCGTATTAAAAAAAGGATGTGCATCATCCACTAAAATCACAGCCAGGATGTAGCTTCTCTCCTCTGTTGAGTACTGCAGAGCTCTCAAGGAGATCGCTGCTGGCAGATAAATTCTGACACCTCGGAAAATGTAGCGGCAATGCTGTGAGAAAGAAAATCAACCTCGTAGCTTATCACTTTGAAAATGACAGTTTGTATATTCTTGATATGCTTTCACAATTCACTTCAAGAGCATTTTGCCTGTCTCATCATTCTGGAAGCTTGATAACCGCACTGTGAAAACACACGAGGACGGGTCCTGGGACAGCTTAGACAAATTTTTATTTGTGTGATCTTGTTGCATATTTGTGTCAACTGCAGAATAGGTGGCTGAAGAATGCCTCAGCTGTAGCAAATGGTGAATGAACGAAAAAATCAACATATCAAGTGTTCCTATATGTGGGGTGCTGTAGCAGTCCTGCAATGCTGCTGCTGAATCCCTGGCATCACTGCTGAGAGAGTTGAACATTATTATTATAAATTATCATTATAAATGTATGGAGAGTGAATTTGAATCATTAAGTACCTACTATCCAGTCACCATAAAGTTGTGCTGTTTGTGGGCAGGTATGTTTTGTGTTGATGTTCTTGTTTTGGACAAAACATTATCACTTGTTTTGATTTTCTATTTCTTTCCCATCATTTAATGCCTTTGTGCCAAGAGAGACCTGTTGATTCCCAGCCTATATCAGCAACTTTCCACAGATTGTGTTGTATAGTGTGTTGGAGCTTTAAGAAAACCTTTTGTCTGCTGCGTCTCTCCACCAGAGGGGCCATTAGGAACGCCTGCCAAATGTTAATGATCCTCGGCCTCGAAGGGAGATCCGTTTATGAAGAGGACTTCGAGGCACCATTCCTAGAAATGTCTGCGGAATTTTTCCAGGTTTGTGGGACAATGTCACTCATGTCTTGGTTATATTTAACACAAGTACAGGGTCTGCACAGCCGCAAGGCACGTGGTTGTGACCAGTCCTACCTTAAGGAATATAAGTATTTCTAATAATATACAAAAAAAAAGACTTTTTCTCAGATTTGGCTTGAGTAACCAGGTTTAGTAATCAAAGAGACAAAGTAGCTTTTTCTGAATACAAGTAGGGGGTTGTGGGAGTTGTGTGAAATTTTTTTGAGATGGTAAGAGGATTCATAAAAAAGTCTAAATTTTAACAACTGTAGAACTTTTACTTCTTAAGTAAATACCTCTAAGTACGCACACATGATTTGTAGAAAGTGTTTTTTTCACATGTGGTGAACTCTCTGATAGTCTGATCCCTGACTGACTGAACTGAATTTGCCTCTTTGCCTTTTGAAGTGCCAAATACATTTAAGTCTTTGGAGAAGGTTTTTTTATTGTTTAGTGCTCATAATTATTTATCCTCTCCCCCTGCCAGATGGAGAGCCAAAAGTTCCTGGCAGAAAACAGTGCCAGTGTGTACATAAAGAAGGTGGAGGCCAGGATCAATGAGGAGATTGAGCGGGTGATGCACTGCCTGGACAAATCCACAGAGGAGCCCATCGTCAAGGTGGTGGAGAGGGAGCTCATCTCCAAACACATGAAGACAATAGTTGAAATGGAGAACTCAGGTCTTGTCCACATGCTCAAGAACGGCAAGACAGAAGGTCAGTGCTCCTGTCCTGTGATGCCTTTGTTCAATGCTGGTTCACACTTCTCTCATTTGTAGTCATCTCACATTTTGTGCCCTTCCTAATAAGCATTTTTCACATTAATTTAAATTTCAGCTGAACTCAGTCCAGCTCCCACTCAGTATGTGGTCCAAGATTTCTAATGTGTGTGTTTATGTGTATGTTGCATTATCCACAGATTTGGCGTGCATGTATAAGCTGTTCAGCAGGGTGCCCAACGGGCTGAAGACCATGTGTGAGTGTATGAGCTCCTACCTGAGAGAGCAGGGCAAGGCTCTGGTGTCAGAGGAGGGAGAGGGAAAGAACCCTGTGGACTACATCCAGGTAAGAGGGTCATCGAGTCTTGTTGCCTCCTTACTGTGTAGTAATAGTAATGCTGTGCAGTTCCACAGAGTCAAAGAGATACCCAGCTCATTGTAAACGATATAGTTTGAAGTCAAAGTCAGACTGAAATCACAAATGGATTTTTTGCATTTTAGCTCATTTTAACTATCACACCTTAGGGGGCATGCATAAAACATTTCAGCTAGTAAGTGCATTAGATATTTGAACAGTCCCGACCCTTCACCCATCCCATCGCATTGCCTTTCTTTCCCTAAATTGATATCCCATTGATTTACACTTTTGAATGGTTCCTCCCTGTGTTATGTCTTAAGGGAGGAAGGTGCTCTCAAAATGCAAAATATCACAATCAAAATAATAAATTTTTGACTTTAAGGTGTTATTTTGAATTGATGATGCGTAGCTCTTAAGTGGCACTAGAGGGCAACAAGCATACAGTGTCGTACAGAACTTGTTTTTGTTTGGTATCTTCTAATTAATTGTGCACTCCCATCTGTCTCTTTCTCTTCTCCTCCTGTCCATCTTGCTCTCTCCTCCCTCTCTGCTCCCCTCTGTGCCTCCTCCCTGAAGGGTCTGCTGGACTTGAAGTCACGCTTTGACCGCTTCCTCCAAGAGTCCTTTAACAACGACCGGCTCTTCAAGCAGACTATCGCCGGAGACTTTGAGTACTTCCTCAACCTCAACTCCCGCTCGCCCGAGTACCTCTCACTCTTCATCGATGACAAACTGAAGAAAGGAGTGAAAGGGGTGAGCGCTCTGACAGAACCAGACACATTTTAGGGCACGTTGTATAGATCTCCCTGTTCATTCAGGCTTTGGCACCTCAACTTAATTTTACCCTTTTGATTGTATGCCAGACCAGCAAGCACTGTCATGGTAGCATACCAGAGAAAGGCGTACATTTCTTTTGCAGTTACGATTAAATGAAGGAATAAGGTCAGTTAGCAGACTTGCATGCCAGCTCTTTTACTAGTTGGCAGGCAGGACTAGTTATTGGCAAAGACCACAGGATACATTGATTGCAGTACTCTACAGAATTGACTGACAGTGTTTAAATAGAGCTAAATATACAACCTACCGTATAACAAATTGGTAAAGTAATAAAATCTACATCACATTTAGTTATAAATGAAAAACTGACATAAAACAATTTAATTCACAATTCCCATTCATATTTATTAAAACAGAACTGCACCTATTTAAGCAGTGCACTAAAATGTAGATGAATGGCTTTTTTGCACAGCTGTTCAGGGAAGTATTTTCTTCATGTGTCAGTTTTACTACGCAAGCTAAAGGCCTATACATTTTGACTCTTATGCTGCGGCTGTGCTTGAGTATGTTTGGTATGGAAGATGGTTACAGGCTGATTTTTGTTTTTATGCAGCTGACGGAGCAGGAGGTGGAGTCTATACTGGACAAGGCCATGGTGCTGTTTCGCTTCATGCAGGAGAAGGACGTGTTCGAGAGGTACTACAAGCAGCACTTGGCGCGCAGGCTGCTCACCAACAAGAGCGTCTCCGATGACTCTGAGAAGAACATGATCTCCAAGCTCAAGGTGAGAGGGGGGGAGCCGGAGCGTAATGTAACTACCAACATGGATCAAGCAAAGCCAGTTCTTAGAATAACAAAATTTAAATCAGGATTTCTGTTGAATAATTTATTGTGCCGGTCTGGGCTCAGTCTTGTTTCTGTGAAACAAGACCTCAGCATGTAACCTCCAGCCTTGTGGTGAGAGGGAGGAGGAACGACTTCAAATGGCATGTCTCCTCGTCCAGCTCAAAACACATATACAGCAAAAATTCTGTTTGTGTTGAAAATAGGTCTCTGTGTTTGACAGAATCACTGTACAATAGTTTTCTTTGCATCACAGCTCACAGTTAAACTCTGTGTGATTTTTGTAAATGGCCGCACAAAGCCAGATGTTAAGCATTTAAGATTTATTCCATCTACCTAAAAAAGTTCAGGATAGGAGGTAATACCAGCAGGGACTGAAATTCAATACTAACCACCAGCCAAAAGCAAATAATTAGTAAGTCTGTCAGTTCTTCCAGCCACTTCGGCCTTCAGCCAGCCTGTTTTCAATTAGTCTTTTCCATCCTCCTGGCAGCTGTGTAATAGAATTTCCACTTGCCGCTGTAACCAATTGACAATAGCTGGTTTCATGCCCAGAATATGAGGTTTGATGTGCCTTAATTTACCTTTGATTAGCCATGTGTAATCGTGTGTCTTGTGCTGCTTGTTGCTCAGACCGAGTGCGGCTGTCAGTTCACCTCTAAACTGGAGGGAATGTTCCGAGACATGAGCATCTCCAACACTACCATGGATGAGTTTAGACAACATCTTCAGACAACTGGGGTGAGGAGGCACTTTACACTCATTGTCTTAGTAATTAGCCAGATTGTTGATTTATAATACATGGCTGCATGATAGACTAAAGTTTGCTCTGTTGATCAAATTAATGTGATTATGCACCAAACTGTCCATATCTTGTGAAATCATAGTATTGAATTCAGGTTTATGCTTTACTTTCATATGATTGTTTTCCTCATAACCGTTTCACAGTAAAATATTTCATTGTATTTTGTTTAATTGAATAGCTGATTGATTTATGTCTATTAATTTGTTTAATTGTCTTGTACAGCACACAATATTGAATTAGGCAACCAGATAAACGTGACCAAAATATTATCCTAATAATAATTGCACCCCCTGTGCACATTTTATGTCTCCATTTCTTAAGGCTATAAAAGCCTTTGTTAATCTCCTCCCTTTTAGTCATGTATTTGCTTCATGACTGAGGTGGACTTAAAATCAGTAAAGGTCTTGACTTTTGAATGGATGCATCTCATTGGTCCATTTCATGGAAAGAGCAGATAGTCTCAGTATGTTTGTATACAGTACAGCCTAATTTCTGTTTCTAGTTTAACTGCATGTAAAGTACCATGAGAAGTGAGTACCAGAGAAGTGAGCTGCAGCGTATAATTAAATCAGCACGGTGTAAAATGTTTCATCAGTGGTACACTGAGGTGTATTTAATTGTATGTTGTTCAATTTCAGGTGTCACTGGGAGGGGTTGACCTGACCGTGAGAGTCCTGACCACAGGGTACTGGCCGACACAGTCAGCGACACCCAAGTGCAACATTCCCCCCTCACCCCGACATGCATTTGAGGTCTTCAGAAGGTTAGTCAGTTCTGCACTTTCTGAACAGGCTGTGACAGGTTGGGGATTATGTGTTTTGGCTTTCATTCTGTTTTTGTTGGCTTTCCTTTAGAATTTGAATTTTCATCAGTTGCTACCAAGCCATACATATAAAGTTTTAACTGATCCTTCTTTCCCTTTTATTTAGGTAAGTTAACTGTAACTAGATGGTGACTATTTGTGACTCCCCTCTGTTGCTTCTAGGTTTTACCTTGCCAAGCACAGTGGCAGACAACTCACATTGCAGCACCATATGGGCTCTGCAGACCTCAACGCCACTTTCTATGGTCCCATTAAAAAGGTTTGTGCTACATTAAAGGGGAATAACAGTACATTTCAACTTCGATATATATACTTTTTGATTACTTTTTGAAATAAAATTGTATTTTGGCTGCCATAAATTCATTTCCACGTTTACAAGCATTCAATATCATTTACCCTTGCCAGAAACAAATTCTAATCTGTAATGTCACATCAGTGTATAATGCACAGAGAGTTAAATGGACAAAATCAAAAAGGTAACTTGGTCTCCCATGTATTGCCAACAGAGTAGCTCCAGTTAGTGCAAAGGTATCACAGTGTTTTGTTTCCAGCACTGGGAGAGTGCTGTTCAGGTACATAAATACAGACTTGGCTGGCCTAGTCTGTGGGGGGGAAAAAAGTCTGAATCATTAATTTGTGTTGCATTAGTCTTTAGGCTTTAAGTTGAAGTGATTATACTGAGAGAGTTATATTCCCACATTGTCATTCAGCCAAATATCTGTTTAGGAATGTGATAATTAATATGCTGTGAGGCCTTCAACAGTAATAGCTGTAACATTAGCAGCAGTCAGTGATAATACCTAATTAATTGTTCATTCCTGTGTTACCATCTTAATGACTCCTACATAGCTATTGTTAAAACAAAACAAAAAGAAATATTTTTATGTTGTAGTAGGGGATCATGAATCATGCTGTTGAATTTCTCTGAACTTCTGTCTGGGCATGTTCACAGGAGGATGGGTCAGAGGTCGGGGTGGGGGGAGCCCAGGTGACAGGCTCCAACACCAGGAAGCACATCTTGCAAGTCTCTACCTTCCAGATGACCATCCTCATGCTCTTCAACAACAGGGAGAAGTCCACTTTTGAGGTACAGTACAGTTCTGTACTTACTGTCCTGGCAGACTGTGGCACAGTGAGTTATTCTTCTCCAAGTGTCACAGTGATCACAATTTTGTCCAAAGATGAGAAAGATCACAAAACTTTCTAGCATCAAAATTTCATGTCAGAGTACAGATGCCCTCCACCAAAGATGATTTCATGGATATGCATCTATCAACATTTCTAATAGAAATTCCAGATTTCAGCTCTTCTCTCTATTACATCCTATACATTTTTTTTGTATTGCCATTGCCATGACCTGAACCCCGGCCTCTCCACTGTGTAGGAGATCCAGCAGGAGACGGACATCCCAGAGAGGGAGCTGGTGCGAGCGCTGCAGTCGCTGGCCTGTGGGAAGCCGACTCAGAGAGTTCTCACCAAGGAGCCCAAGTCCAAGGAGATCGAGAACGGCCATGTGTTTACAGTCAATGACCAGTTTACCTCCAAACTGCACCGTGTTAAGATCCAGACAGGTACAGTTTGTCATACTGTAGTCCTACATTGACCATAGTCACCCGCTCCTGTTAGAATAGATCTGTTGAGTGGTTATAATGCAGTAACTTAGACATTACAGTTCTCAAGTCAACAGGTCTACCCCGATGTTTCTGACAAATGAGGCTCAACTTTCCACTGTATCATGAGCAGTTTCCTCTTTGTTCATTCTGTAGTGCACTGTGGTGTTTTGGGGATTCTACTAAGCCAGTTAAAACCATTCAGTAAACACACAAAGTGTGCCAAAGTGTTATTGTGCACTGTAGTAAAGGAAACAACATAGTTCAAACTGCTACTAATCCTGTCATCACACAGTGTTAAATTATTGAAAAAAACCTCCTCCCTTTTGTCACATTGCATACTTCAGCAGCAGATTGTAGAATCCAGCCCAAGTGGAGTTGGAGTATGGTTTGGCAATTGTTTGTAACATGTATTTTCCTTTTGTTGTGCCCCTCCCAGTGGCTGCTAAACAAGGGGAGTCCGACCCAGAGAGGAAGGAGACACGACAGAAGGTGGATGACGACAGGAAGCATGAAATTGAAGCTGCCATAGTCCGCATCATGAAGTCCAGAAAGAAGATGCAGCACAACGTACTAGTAGCAGAGGTCAGTCAGAGTGGTAAAGTAGTGTACAGGCCTCAGACATCTACAGCAATAATTCTCAAAAGCCATAAGGCCATGTTCATATGTGGCATGTTATCCTCAGCTGCCACAGTCTGTATTTTCATGCATCTTATAGGAAGCGTCTGAAACAAGATAGAAAAAGATAAAAAAGATTTTAAAAAATGCATGTGAAGTCAGCTGATTCTTTATCAGCAAATAAGAGAACAGTGTCAATATCACCAGCTGTAATTTATTTATTTATTTTTACCATCCTAAAAAGCGTGTATGTAGGGTGTAACTTTTCATTTTTCTTAACACCCTGGGGCCGTAAACCCCAATGAGAAAATGGCACTGAAAACAATATAGGGAAAGTGTATACTGATAGTACAGTAGGTTCTCCCCTTCAGGACTATGAGAAAACAGCAGAATATTCTAAGGTGGTTCCTCGCTAAAAGCACACCTAGGAGGTTAAGCACAAAGCAATCCCTGTTTACACAATATAGAATAAGCTGCTGAAGACCATGACAAAGATGAGTGATAGTGATGATAACAAGATAAAGGAATGCTGAATGATGTACTGACTGTGCTCCTGTGTTTCTGTCTCTGCAGGTCACCCAGCAGTTGAGAGCACGATTCCTCCCTAGTCCTGTAGTCATCAAGAAGCGCATTGAAGGACTCATTGAGAGAGAATATTTGGCACGAACACCAGAGGACCGCAAAGTGTACACATACGTAGCATAAAACACGTGAATTTCAATGAAAACCTAATACCAAGTCAAGAGAAACTGAGAGCCTTTTTTGGACTGCTATGCGTTTGAATGAACTTGGAAGCGCTTTCATCATTGAGTCTGGGAAACACTGGGAAGCTTAACTTTTCTTCCATAAAAATGTGTAAAAAAAAAAAAAATCATTCAAAAGACGGGGAAGTTTTCTAGCAATATTAGATTTCTTCTGATGAGAGAGAGAGAATGGAATGGATGGGATCTAGCTTTGTTACTGATTTCATGTTTCTCATGTGGCCTTTGGAGAGAATTGGTTGAGCCTGTTGCCACTTAAATTGCATTTTGTTCCACACAACAGGAAAGAGGAATAATCGTAAACAGAATACGAGACATGTTACTAAGCAAATGAGTGGCTATGTGGAGACCAAGAATACGTATGAATTCGCTCCCCTGTTTTAAATGTTGATGTAAATGTGTTATGTTTGTGTTTTGTGGCACCATGATGGCTGTACAGGTTGTCAGACACTACTGGCCTCTTCCTCGCAGAGGGTTTTCAAATCAGAGGACAAAGTGTTAACTGGTACAGACCTGGTTTGCAATGGCAGTAAAATATATTTTCAGTACTTGGAAAAACATGAGTGCTTAATTCGTCTTATGTTGCAAAAATGTCTGTTTTTGGAGGTTTTTTAGTGATATACATCAAGTGCACCTCACATAGGTCAAATATTTAATGCAATATTCACATACTTATTTTGCCCAGGTCTGTACTAGTGGTTGGAGAGATCAAGAGCTGTAGCTTCACAGCATGCTTTAGTCTAATGGATCAATCAGGGGAACAAGTCACATAAAGCTCTATAAATGGTGTATGGTCTCTCATGTCACCTTTTTTCTGTTCTGGCCTTCTGTATTGGATCAACAACAGCCAAGAAAATATTTCTCCTCTCTTTGAATGGAAGGTTCCTGGCAATGCAGGTTTCAAAGAGGATTTTTTTCATTCTCAACTGCATTTTGAATGGATGGAACCGATCTAGCACCATGTTCTAATGTGTACAAATTGTAAAATAATTGTTATTGTACTCACTGCTAAGGTGGATTGTACAGGGCCTTGTTTTCATCATATTAAATGTAGAATAAAGAAAATCAAGGGGTGCTTTTCACGTCCTCTTTCATGAGAAAGCCTTAGTAAATGTCTGAAATACTTGCCTCTCTAACCATAATTAAAGCCTAATGTAAATGGTAAGCCACAGTCAAAAGTCATGTGCTCCTAAGAGGAACTTTGCAGACCTCTGAGGCGTACAGCACGTTGTTTACTACAATATGTTGAGGTTAAAGTACTACTTTTCTTCCATGAGAAAATATGTAGTTTTGATGTTGGCGGGTATGTTGAAATGGGTAGTTCGTGAGAGGATTATATATAGGGTTTAATTTCATATGACTGTGCTTACTTTCAGGAATCATGTAGGTCACCAGTATATCATAACTAACAGTCTCTTTTCAAAAAAAAGAGGTTTATACAAAAGCGACCTGGACATGAGTATAATGCTCTTAAAGCATTAGCAGACGTCGTCCTTAATTTTCAGGGTTTAGTCTCCCGTCCACACCTCCTCTGCACTTTTAATTCTGACCAGCCCGTCTGGACTGTCTCTCCTTTGTCTTCTCATATTGTTAGACGCCTGCCATCTGGTGCTATTATTATAGACGGCTTTAGATTTTAAGCAGCGCCAGTTCTAGTCCCTTTCGCCTACTATGTGGACTTACAACTTTTCAAACGTAGCGTAATATCTAATTATTTCAAGGTGGGGTACTGCTCTTCATTTTGCAATTTTCATTATTTTTTCTGGTTCTTAAATCATAAAGGAGCTATAATAACCTAACGGTACATGTTTGCCGGGTGACGTCAGCGTCCCAGTCACAGTCACCAGTATGTGGGCAGGAGAGAGAAATCAAACAGAGTGCATTTCACTTAAGTTGGACGGGAGAAGCTGCACAATGTAAACTCATCACTTGGGCTTTTTTGTCCAGAAGAGTCTACTGACTGTAAAAGTGGCGTCGGACAATGCTTCGAAGACCGGCTGTGCTTTTAAAGAGAACTGACGATGAAAACGTGGACTCCGGAGCTGAAACTGCCGAGTGAGTTGTTGTCTTAGCTTGCTCCCGGCTAACATTAGCTAACTTTGCTAACTTTGCTTTAGCCATACAAAGGCACTGAATTGTGTTTGCGGTGCCAAGACGGTACTCCGGTGGGACTGACATTTTATCTCTACATCGCTGTGCTTGTTTCCACCGTGAACACATATTATATATTTTTGTAAATGAATTACGGGTGGTTTTATTTTCCTTTAACGTAGTTTTTTGTGGACATTTGCTAGCAACAGAGGTAATGGGTTGTCATGGTGACCAATGGACATGTTTCCAAACCTGCTACCGCAAGATGGAGACAGATTGTTTTGCCTTGCTCCAGCCAGTTTAAAGTAAAATATTTTTGAAATGATGTAAGCATTCATGTAGTTAGTATCTTATTTTATTTAATTCACAGATCTGATTGCAGTAGGATGTCAACGTCTGCCAGTAAGTACGCCCTCTGTCATGACTTACAACTAATATTTAGGCAAGCAATCCAAACATGCATTAGCACATTGCAGCTTCTTCTGAAACTGTTCTGTGCTGAATGGTATAAGAAGTGTGTGAGCATGTGTCTATCTGTATTTGTGTGGCCATGCATTTGTGTGTGTGTGTATAACCCTAGTTGACCTGATGGCCAGGAGGGTCCAGCAGCAGCAGCAATCCGTGCTGATGAACATGCACCTCTTGGCCAACCCTGGAGACTCCCTTCTCCTGCAGCACACCCTGGATCGCCTGCTGCGCTGGCTCTGCCCCAGTCTCCGCATCTTCCACGTGTCAGAGAGGGCATCTCCACTCCGGGACTACACCCGCTCCCGCCTCTGTCCTGTGGCAGGTAGAAGTCCTATGTTATTACTGCTGTTTGATGAAAGTCTTTTGCCTCAGCTTTTCAGGAAGTGGGAAGGTTTTCTAGATGGGAATTTTGCCGTAGAAGTCATTCAAAGGGATTTAGAAAGGATTTCAAGCACTTTAGGGTCATGTAATCTAATTAGCAAGGGAATGGTGCTTTTCAGTCAGTTTAAAACAATGATTGGAGTTAGTGTTGTTTCTGTATTTGATTACTGGGAGGTAAAATCCTGATCCCAGTAAATTCATTGCACATGCTAGGGACCAGAGGGATACTAATCACCACTAGCAAACGGGGCAGAGCAATATGGACAAAATAAAAAGTCACAAGATCTATCAGTATTTCAGAGATGACTAGTGGTGTTTTCATAAGATATTTAAACACATAAATTTTCATAAACAATGTGCATATGACCAAGCAGGTAGAGGCAGTTGCATCCCTTTACTGTTACGCCGCCTGTAAAACCAGAAGGAGACAACACTTATATCACAATATTGTATCCAAAATCCCAGACAGTATCTAGTCTCATTTCACAATATTGATAAAATATCATTATATCATGCAGCAGAACAGAATGAATCCAACCTTTTTAAGTTTCTTTTCATTTATTCATCATTTTGGGAAATGAGTTAACAAAAATGTTGCAATTTTAGTCTGGCTTAGTCTGGTACGTGAGCCCAAAACCCAAGTTTTTATAGAGGTGATTTGATATAAATCCTTAACAGAATTTTTATAAAAATTTCAGACTACCCTTCTGTGGCTGTCACTTTCTTCCTTCACGAGGCCTATGGGGAAGAGCGAATCCTCAGAGTCCTGGACTTCTTCCAGCGGCCACCCTGGCAGTACCACCACACTGAGAGCTGCAGCAGCCGGACCCGAGGGGTCCACATCACCTCCAGCAGCTCTGCAGCCAGCGCCCTGCTGCGGCCCTACATCCTGCCCAGCCGCGACTTCTACAGCCTGGGGTCTGGGATGCCCGTGTGGGGGGTGCGGCCGGTGCACTGCGGAGGGGAGATACTGAGGATCACGCTGTACAGTGGGTACGACAACTATGAGGACGCGGTGCGGCTCTATGAGACGGTGCTGCAGCGACAGGCAGAGGAGCAGAAGACAGGCTTCTGCTGGTTCACTCTGCACTCAGGTAAGTCTGTGATGTGGGTTTTGTTTCACTTTTTATGTTCTTTCAACAATAATAGACCTCAGGGCAAAAATAATATCCATGTTAACAAATTATTTTATCCAGTATTGGGTCTCCTTAATATTTTTTTAAAGTGAAAAGACAGGCAGTGGATGACATAATTTCACTTGTTCTCAATGCACATTAATAATTACCACAATACAGTCTAATAAATAAAATATAAATAATAGCAAAGTTTGACTGAGCAGCATTTTGTTTATTTATGAGCCACGAATTGTTCTAGCAGTGCCACTGGGTTGTTAAAGATGTTATTACAAAGTGAAAATAATATAATTTTGATCGAGAACTTATGAAATTGTCATAGGTAAGCCATCTCATTTCTGAGATATCACAATTATCACAATATATATATCACAATTTATTTTACTGCTTCACAACATTTTTGGACTGCAATATATTGAACATCGATATATTGTCCCATCCCTAATCTTGATACCAGTATAATGACCTGCAAATATTGTCAGCTGCAAATAGGACATTATTGAAATAAGCGATCCATACTTTGGAAACCAGAAATAATCTCACACATTTGCAGACTTTTCCACTTCCTTACTTACTGTCCTATATCCATTTCTGTTGTACTCATTTCCCCACACAGAGCCAGGGCTGTGCCTGCAGCTGGCCCTGAAGCAGATGTCACCAGGGGTTCGGGTGGAGCCGTGCAGCTCTGCAGCGCTGCAGTTCAGGGTGGAGGAAATCGGCCAGCTGGTTCCCCTGCTGCCCAACCCCTGTACACCCATCAGCACTACACGCTGGCAGACTGAAGACCTGGATGGAAACAAGGTTCTCTTCCAGGTACACTCAGTTTATAGCATACCTAGTTTTACCCTAGCCGTAGAAAGTTAGAAGAAGAGTGTTATAGCATTTCATAAACAGTGTACACAGAGAACATTGAGAACGTGTTAAATTTCTCAAAATATGTACAGCATGTACCCTAAATTGCCCTGTCTGTGAGACTGTGGACAACCTTGTTCAGTCCATGCTTTTTAATTGTAGGTTTTATGTGCAGCACAACTCACTGTTGCACGGTTCGTATAATCATAGTGTGTCTTTTAGTTTGTCCTTTTCCTTGTTTAACATGTTAGCTAAGCGTGCCGAATGGCAGACCAGCTTCTTCTTGATTCATACCAGGTTAAATGGTGAGGTATGTCATACCTCAGTGGTTTCTCGGGCCTGAGGCAGCCCTACATTAACTGTAAACACACAGCTCTCTCCTGGACGGCTTACTCTATGATTATCTTACAGCATACAGAGTCCAGAGAGCTCAAATCTTTGTTCATTGTCTTGCTAAAACATCTGGATTTGAAAAGAAGGGATTTTTGTACATGTTGTTCAATGTATGGTTGGCCGGCACCCCTAGACTATAGTATCTAGTTTACTTTTAGGGGAAAGCAGCTGTTATCAGTGCAGGGATGCGAATTTAGTTTTATTCAGGGGTGCATTTTTTACTGTTTATTTCTAATGAAGACTCCCGATTTCTTATGCATTTTAATGTAATGTAGTTTATTCTTGCACTGTTTTGCTTTTATAATGCCCCCCTTTTACGTCACTGATAATTGCGCAAGAATCTTTAGTAGGCTTGTGCCAATAGAAGATGATCTCAGGGATTGACAGTGTTCAGAGCAATCGGCAGTAGCCGATGCCTTTGCCAATGTCAAGACGATATTTGGCTCATTTGAGTCCTCAGGGTTTCCTATTAATGTATTAAACTGACAGGCCGTCACAGTTTAATTTGTCCCACCATATTTTCATGTTGGCACCCCCCAGTATAGACTAGAACTGACATTTGCTGACACGCACACACATGCTGCAGCATATATCTGACACTTGCATTTACTCTCACCTAGTCTCTCTCTCTCTTTCACTCTCTCTCTCTCTCTCTCTTTCTCTCTCTCAGACACACACACACACACACACACACTGTCCTAAATATCTTTATGCGTGTTCTTACAAATTTATGCAACACCACCCCCCCAACTGCATAACTGGCCGCCTAATCAACACTGGTATAAACAGTCACACTGCCTTTACAGTCCCTGTCATAATTGAAGAGCAAAAGCATGCAGCTAATGCCTTTCACAGAGAAACTTAAATCTGCCATAAAGTAGCCATATGTCGGATGCATATATAATTCTGTCAAAGTTGCTTATCTGGCTTTAATCTCCCTAGCCCTCATGTAAGGCGTAATCTCCTTCCCCCTCTCCCTCTGCACGGCAGGTGAAAACCCCCGCTCAGCCTCAGCGACCTTTGACCTGTGCTTTCCCCCTGACCTGCCCGAGTGTGTCCCCTCGAGGGCTGCAGCTCAGGAGCTCAGGGCACACGCCCAGCCACAGCCACAGCCACAGCACGCAGCCCTGCAGCCTCACCACGCCCCTGCCCTGGTCCGCACACAGGCAAGGTAACTCAGTTGAAGAAGTAATTACGGTGTATCAACCATGCTGCATACATTCAGTATATTACAGTCATAGATCGGCTGCCGGTAGCTAAGGGGAAGAGGCAGCAGGAGATGATCACTGGCAGTGGGAAACCTCCCCTAATCACCATGGCACCCAGCTGCTTCCCAAAGGCCACTGAATAAAATATGAGGCTCTGACTCATGATGATATTCTCTCCTCATTGTTCCTAGTCCCTCATCTGTTGCTATGTATTTTCTTAATCATTTACATTTCGTGTGGAAAGTTTCTTGCACACAAGACCTGAATCATAATGAGTCAGAATGAATCTGAGACTCCCGCATGGAAAGTTTACTTAAGTTTTTACTTCTGATAAATAGCTGTTGGAAAGCTCACTGACATGATTTTTTCTCTATGCTGTTTAGTTACTTGAAGTACGTAGATCAGACTTTTCTGTAACTACTTTGACTTTTAGCTGAATGAAAACAGAGCATGTCCAGTGAGTTTGAATTTTAAGGTCTTGAGAAATGATCAGCTCTGTGAAAAGGTTTTTAATCGGCCTTTCTGTGGTTGCTCCCAGGCCACAGAGCCCGCACTGACCCCGGCCTGGAGAAGATGTATGGAGGAGGAGAGAGCCTTGGCTCAGGCAGTTGCTGCAGCACCCCCCCAAGCAGCTCCTGCTACTCGTCCCAGCGCAGCAGCCCGGCCCCGCTCCTGACCTCCAATCATCACGACTCTCCCCTGCGCCCCTCCATTTCCCGCTCCCTATCCCATCTCCTGCTGGAGGAGGAGGAGGAGGAACCAGAGACCAATGTAGACACGGGAGTCCCCGTCTCATCTCGCTCTGACCCGGCGGTCAACATAACCCGCTCCTCCTCCATGGACCTTTTGGTGACTTCTCGCTCCGAGAGGCCTGCAGCCGTTGGGGCCTCGGCTCTGGAGGGTCTGGCCAAGGAGCTGAGTGACTGTCTGTCCACGACACGCACACTCCCTCAGGGGGCCTCCAGGACAATCCAGGGCCTTGCTGGTTGTACAGACGCCTGTTCAGCCAGGCAGGGCTGTGGCAGCAGGACAGTAGCAGCTGGGCAGAGCCCCTCCAGAGGGCACATGTTGGAGATGGATAGGACTACAGCTGAGCCCCGTGCCAAGCCTCTGTCAGCACACACACACACTGCAGAGCCGGTGGATGAGTTCTTCATCTGAGTTCCTTCCACTACATGGTAATTATCACAGTGCAATTGAAAACATATCACATGGAGGAGACTGCAGCATTGGAGGAACAGGATTAGAGACCCTCTAAGCTGAGAAGTTGAAGGTTGGGTCACCTTATGCAGGAGAAGGTTGGTTCACCTTATGCAAATGACCAGTGATCTGAAACTCAGAAGTCACCGCTGTAGTTCAACTGTAGAGGACAAGTTCCTCTGAGACTTGTCATTCCTGATTTCTGGTCCTTGACATAGTGTGGCTTATCCCATAAGTTTCAGTAATGGGATGACGTTTTGTCCAATCCTAGTGGTTTCAGTGGCGGTATAACTTTGGTGATATTTTGTGACAATGCCAGTAATGATGTTTAATTCCTAATGTATTTTTTATATAGGCTCAACTAATGATTGTGCAGCTATAATACTAAAATGTAGCCCTGTGAATAGCAAAACATGAGGGAAATGTGAGCGTGATTGTCAGTCTAGATTTCTGTCAAAATACAGTGTTACACGACAGGTTAGCTTTACCATCCTAATGGCATTAAATTCTTATTTGTCGATTGCCTTTGAAAGAGACAAAGATGATCTCAGTGTGAAGATGCTCTTTAGAGTTGTGAGCCTGAGTGAATTTATCTCTGTGTGATTCAGCCTGATTTCTGTCTCCAGTGAAGCACTGTCAGTCTGTCTGTGTGCCAGTCCTGACAGCAGGCTTCACTTAGGATATCGAGCCTGCTGACCTTGGATTACATTTTATGATTGCACTTCAAAATTGATCCTTGTTATAGTATTTGTTTGTTTAATTGTATACTGAACTAGACCTTGCCAAATTACTGTATTGAAGAAGCATTACAATCTGATAGGAAAAATACCAGTAGAAGGATTGACTGTTCTGTTACAATTTTTTTCCTTTTATGTATTTTAACAGTGTTTAATAATAAGTATTTAAGGAAAATATCCCTGAGCTTCACACACAGTTGGACTGTACTAATGGATCAGGATGTAAAAATGTCTTTTTAAGTATAAATACATAAGGTGTCTCAAGGCCACTTTAGAAAAAAGGCCAACAACCTGAGCGTGTCCTTTGACCTCAGAAATTTTAAATGATGACTAGAGTAAACTGAGGGACCAGAGGATTACAGCGAGGGATTAAAAACTGAAACTTCTCAAGTAATGCAGTTGTAATGTGGAATTACTTACCTTTGGTTGAGGTCAGTTGTGACAGAGTGCAGTGATATAGAGCTGTTTAAAGGTAAGAGCTGTAATGAAAATTGTTTATATCTTGTAAGGAAGGGAAAACACTATGCATTTAATCACTAAATCCCATGACTCAGGTCATACTTATGTTTTGTCTTTAACAAAACCAGGTACTTCATCTTTTCCTGTTGTCTGAAAAATCAGTTTTGAGTGTAGCCAAGGACTTTCTGAAATCATCTCATTGAAGGGAAGAATTAACTGGATTTATGGTATTGTATTAATTTTGCATCATGATCGGTGCTTGGTCAAACTCATGCATGTGATGTCAAACAGCACAGGATGAGATGCTCCAGCTGTGCTGCTCAGTGTCAAACAGTGTTAAGGCTGGTTGTACTGGGAATGAATGTATGGTGTTGCTGGAAAGGAGCAAGCATGCTCACTCAATGTCCTCTGGATAAATAAAGTTTTTTTTTTAAACTGAAGGCCAATTAAGTGTGAGGCTATATGATGCCCAGATTGTTTAGTGATACAGAGAAACATGTTCTGACTTGCTATTAAAGAGCAGGCTGGGTAAAACAGCTGTGCCATTCTATTCTGGTCATATTATAAGGGCCAACTCTTGGTATGTCCTGACAGTGATGTTTTCAAATGTCAGCCGACAAGAAAGGACAGTCTCATTACTCTGTAACCGTTTAAATTGGTTCTGAAAAATGATCCGGAGGTTTGATTAGTAGATAGTAAGCTGAGCAATCAGCCATAATCTATGTAATAAAATGACAGACAGGCATGGAGGACTGTCGATCTGCTAAGCTTGATAGAAAAATCACCAAGACGTGTCAAGAGAGAAAATTATTGTAGGATGATGAGCTCAGAGGTCGACTGAGAATACTTCCCAAGTGTATAATCACCTCACCATCCAGACTATTGCAGACAACTGTTGTGTTCAAGTCCTCATATGTGATGGCAGTTCGGTAGTCAAATAACACCAGACTAATCACTTACAGGCAGAGGCTCGCCTACAATATACAGACAGGTCTCGTTATTTTCTTGACCCTTAGAGCTCCCCAACCATCTGCTGTCAGTGTAAACTGAAAGTATGGAATCATGATGCAAGGTAAGTTAAATGTAAAGTAAATGTAAATGCATACCATATACTAGCAACTTTCTTCTCATGTGTTCCTTTTTGACCTGGGACCTTTACAGAGCAGTCTCTCCTATCTCTGCTGTCAAAATAAGGGATAAAATGCGAGAAAAGGTAGTTTCAAGACCAACAAGTCTGTTCTGTAATGGAGTAATTTCACCAGATGGTGGCAGCAGTGCTTCAAAGACACATTACATACTGTAATATGTCTTGCAGATGGGACAAAACAAAATCTCAGACCAAAGTTGGCAAAGTTATTTATACAAAGTCACAAATATGTTACTAGCATTGATTAAGAAATTACAAAACAACATATCTTTTGGCTTATCTATCAGTGCGCAAACAAAAGACAGAGAGCAACTGTAGGGTGACGTTTTCTCTACTGGAACAGAAACAGTTCTTGGTCTGCTGACTGAAAAGAGCATGCAATCCATTCATGATCTGAACTAATAAAGCTTAACTGCACCTCTGTAGATAATAATATGCATTGCATTGCAATATAAATATGTGCTTTAAAATCTGTGGATCAGGAAGTAAGTGGGACTTGTTTGTGCTGTCGACATGTAGTGTTATGGTCAAGCCAGACTCCCATTGCAGCACATGAACTCAATTTGGGTCTTGGACTGAAAAAGTTGAACCATCTCTGTATTGCAGTGTACATTATGTCAACATGTACGTTGTAATTGCACTTTTTCTGAAGCTTAGAGCTCCCTCTGCTGGTCAAAGTATGTTGTTAGTCAGCAGAGTGTTGCTGCAGCCAGTCCAGCTGAGTTCCTGCACCCAGTGTCCCTCTCTGGTGACTCGCACCTTGACCGGGTCAAACCTCCAGAACTGCTGCTGTCTGAACAGGTAGAGTCTCCCGTCTGGGCGGGTCAGCGCGCCATTGGTCCCTTGTGGCACCCCGTTCCAGTCTGTCAGCCTGCGGGGGTAGTAGGCCTCAGAGCGCAGGGTTTTCAGATTGAGTACAGAGTAGCGGGAGCCCTTGAAGAGGACCAAGTGACCCAGAGGGCCATAATAGAAGGCACAGTCAGGGTGGCGGGGCAGCCCCAAATCACTGCTCTTCCTGGGGAAGCCTGGATCCAGCATGCTGTCTGTGTAGCGCCACATCCGTTTCCCTGGACACGGCACAGGACAAGTGGAATTGACAAGATGCCAATAATGAAAGTTCATCACATCATCACATCAGTCTTTCCGGCACAATTTACATAGCATCACTAAATTGTCAAACATGGAGAGGTGGCAATGATTTTACACAACACTGGTTTGCATTTAGTAAATAAGTGTAACTAAATAACATCATTGAGGAGATTTTTGTGTGCACAAAAGTTAAACTTGGCCATATCTTTTTAACAAGTTACTGGCTTTTAGCAGCTAGGTGAAGGTAGCTAATAAATCTGTTTGTTCGCAGTGTCTTTAAATAGCACTTTCCCCTCTAAAAGACACTTTATATACATTTTTGACCTTTAACAGATAGGTTTTAAAAAGGTTGTGATGCATTTATGAGACAGGTGACGCTCGGCAGCTACAGTACCTTTGAAGAAGTACCACTTGGAGTCCAGCGGGGAGAAGGCAGCGGCCTCAATGGCCAGAGGGAGGTGTGGCCAGCGCTGACGGAGGGGCAGGGGGCCGCTCACACTCCCCTCAGCTGATACTGTCCAGTACACACTGCCCCGAAACACCAGCACCGTCTCATTCTGGTCTGAACACACACACACACACACACACACACACACAATGCAGAAATAAACATTGCAGCAGCCAATTTACCACATCAAAGTTTGTGCTTACTTTCCTGTTTTTACATTACAAATTTTACAATACAGGGCAAAGGTTAGGAAAATATTCAATAAGGTTGTATCCAGATGTTTCAAAGAGATATGCTTTTGATGAATAGAATAATCCCATTGTCCCGCCACAGTTGCTGCAGGGTTTTGTTTTTCTGTTTTCTGAAGCCACAGTAAAAGCAGCCATAGAGGATGTGGCTGACTGCTGTTACTTTGCAATAATATTTCATACATATTTTAGTTGGGCCTCACCCATCGTGATGGCATCAAAGACTCCCTGGCAGTAGAGGGGCTGGGCCGTGGCTTGATGTCCGCTGGGAGCCTCTGCCAGCTCCCACTCCTGCAGGGCGGCGTGGAAAACCTGACCTGGCAGCCTCACAGGGCGACCGCCCAACGGCTTCCCTGCACACAGACACAACAAGACTTATAACTTCAGACAGGGACGGTAGGTTTCTCACACTCAGCCAAGGCTATGACAGATGAATCCACTGAGAACTGTCCTTGTTTTGAATAAGCTGTTCTCTGGCTTTCAGGCTGTCCACAACTGCTTAAATCTCCCATCAATCAATTTCTTTTTAATTTCAGATCTGCAGTGACTGAAAAAATGTAAGCTTTGAGGCCAGATTGTAAATTACTGCAGCCACAACTGAGTGGCACGGACCAATCTAATTTGTCATCCATGCCAAAAGCAGCTAAAGTGTTTTCTAAATTGGACATCATGGGAACAAATGTTCCTCCAAACTGGAAAGACAAACAGTGGAGGCTTCTCCTCAAACAGGACTTGGATAATGTTAACATTTAAATTGTCCTTCACAGGATGTGGCTGGTTTGATGTATACTGACAGGGGAGATGGCACTGCACGGGAAATAAACAGAGACAGCGTACACTGAAATCTTCACAAAGAAACATATTCATTTCTAGCGCTAAAACAAGCCTCCAAAGATATATTTGTGCTCTGGACGGCTTCATAATTCTTATTCCTGGCATGTGAGATCAAGTGAACGAGGAAGATTTGACGCAAAACACAGAAAAAGCTGAAAAAAAACAGTGAATGATTTGTCATGTGATGCTTGAGACGTCATTACGCCCATTTTTGTTTGCAAGGAGCTGAACAAACATTTGTCTAAGAGGTGGATAAAATCAGCACACCCAAGAACAGGAGGAAGACTGCAGGAAAAATAGATATATACAGCACAGCTGATAACACGTGGGCCCATACACTTTGTAGAGGCTTGC
>OMLF01038677.1:10651-22205 GCA_900302615.1 Holocentrus rufus | reverse complement strand
AAGCAATGAGTCAAGGCTACCATGCGTGGCTCCTATGTGTGGCTCCGTGAGCTTTGTTTGAGCTGGAGGATGCTCAATGAGACGCGGAGAGTGTCATTTCTCAGCCCCGTCCCACAGGCTCGCCGAGAGGGCGGAGAGGGGAAAATGGAATGTAACAAACAGACTGTTCAATTAGGGGCGGAATGGTGTGAAATTGCCTCCAAATGATAAGCCTCTATTATGGCTGTGGCTGTGTACTTGCCTGGTAGGTGAGTAGTTGTGTATCTCAAAAAACACACATTTCAGAGACAGTATCCGCGCACGCATCCTTATGATTGTGACAAAACAAACATTATAGATATGGTACATTGTGCAAGTTGGGAAATGTGGCAAATACGGACATTATTTAGTCAGTGTGGGGAACTCAGCACTCCATCTTATTGTGGGAGGACCCATAATGTATCAGGGTATGAAACTGTGCCATGCTACAGGCAGCATGAAACCCATTTTTCACATCGATGCAACCTCTACCGATATAAAAAGCCTATCATATCAGAAGGGGGCCTACCACCAGTGTCCTCCTGCAGTACTCTGCAAGTCAGAAACCCATTATAAATGATGCAATCCCTTAATTAGCAGCACTAGATTATGCATGTAACAAGCTAATGTGCTGATCTTAATGTGAGACAGCCATGTCAACCCTGCCTTTTGTGGTATTTAAAACAGCAAAAAGATCCAGTCAGACCAGATAACATAAGAAATGCTTTGTAATTGATAGACTTTCATATCAGATAAGAGAGACAGCAGACCTGTGCCTGGCTCTCTCAGTCACTTCCCCCTGCGCCGTACTCCACTCCTCACTGACATTATGGATGCACAGGACTGCAGCCACTCTGCTAAGCCCATACATCACCGGATAAAGGTTAAGGAACAAAACTCTCCTCAGACAATGGCCCAGAGAAAGGGCACGTGTAAGTAATTGTGCAGGGTCTTCGTTTTTTCACTCAATGAAGAGAGAGAGAGAGAGAGAGAAAACAATTAGTCAGGCTTTGCAGAAGTGTATAATCCCTTAAGGAATGCCAAGAACTCCTTGTGCTGTGGAGATAAACAGGTTGATTAAGGTACAGTATGAAAGTGAAAGTCCAGAGGAGACACTCGGTCAGTTCCTCTGGCCGTACTTCCCAATATTCTTGCAGGAAGCTCAGCGCTCATGCATTAAGGTTCAGCTAATAAGGGCCATAATTAGGGATCACTGAGAGGACGGGAGAAGGGAAAGGAGAAGCGAGGGTGGAGAGGAAAATGGTATTTGTAAATCATTTAAAGGATTCGGTTTAAAATGCTTTGATTACCAATAGAGTGGGGCTCACTGCTTACAAAAAAAATCAACGGATGCCAGAAAGCACAGATGATTGACAGCTTATCTTGATTAGCAAGATGCAAAGTAAAGTTTGTCCACAGGTTAACACTCTCTCTCAAGACAGATGGCTTCCACAATTTCCAAATGCTTCCGCCTATGCATTTGTAGTTTTTGCCTGAGGGTGATATATGAGGTGAACGTGGATACCCAGTCATTTGGCTACATCTGTATCCATTTTCCCCTCCGCTGCAGCTGCTGTACAGTTGCATAAATAAGCCTGGAAGACTACTGGAAACCAGTTCTCAAAGCTTAGCTAATGCTAGTTAGCTGAGGTTAGCCACGGATACATGGATACATTGTTTAACAACGGTTTCATCTGCGTGACGTCCCTTCCATCATGCTTTGGGGCAATGCTAATAAATTAGCCATGCACAGCCAGCATTGTAATCTCCTGCCTTGGTTTTGTTTCTGAGGGGAATACATTTTCATCAGCGCTTTATTGTGACATGTTCCAGTTTAGAAAATTTTAACAGGCTGCTGTGCAGGCTTTCTCTAGAGCATTCGAAGATGGTGGAAGAGAGAGGCTGGCTTGAGAGACTGGGTTGATATTATTTTACCGAGTCAGATTTATGCTAAATTAACAGCGCCGACAAAATTTATTGCCAGTCAGTTACAGGACTGTGTGGATCTGGGCTGCATTGCCCTTTCGAAGCTTTCACTGCTAGAACATTATGACAACAACTGCAACCCAGAAAAAAAAGAACAATAATTACATTTTTATGGTTGACTTTATTGAGCACAATAAAAAGATTCTCACACTAGCAATGCCATGCAGCTACGATGCTCTTATCCCTATCCTGCTGAAATCAGCAGACCTTACCGTTGGTGTTTTTCCTCAAGCAGGTTTCCTGACAATGAAAAATGTCCATATTCTCAAGGCCAGGCAGAGACAGTGAGTGTGTGAGAGAGAAATGTGTGAAAGAGAGAGAGAGTCAGACATTTTATAGACAAAGCAGGCAGTGGAAGAAGAGCATTGGTGTGTATGCATCAGCCTGGAAGCAAGTACACATTGCATATTCATTACATTTGTGTGACCCTGCTTAAACAGTGAACTACTGCTGCTCCTGGTTTGCTCTTATATTCTGTGGTGTCCAGTTAGCCGCATCCCTGCCTCTGTGTTTTTCGTGATCAATGGCATGAGGTGACAGGACGGGTCCCTGCACAGTGGTGGGGGGCCAGCTCATGTCCCCTCACCAGCTGGCCCTCGCAAGCCAACCCAAGACAGACTGACACACATGAGCGCACATGCACGTTTGTGTTGACCTGCATGTGCACAGACACAAACACAAGCACATACACACATGAATATTTGCACTAATACCGACACAAATACACCTCAGAAGTCAAACATAATGCTAACTATAAACTATGGCTGTCAAATGATCGCATTAATCACAAGATAGCCATCAATCATGATTAATCACATGTTTAATATGTATGCAGCTACTGTTGTTTAAATTGCTTAAAGCTGTAATGATGTCATACAGGAGAACAACAATGTTGGTGGAATCAATAAAGAGCTGTACTTCACATTTGCTTAGATATGCTTCAAAATTTAAATGGTTACTTTCTCTTTAAGGGCAATATGCAATTTAACAAAATCAGCACCTGAACTATCAGCAGTATAATATTCTTCTACCCAGAGATCCATCAGGAAGCTTCTTCAAAGAATACTTGCCATCCAGTGGGCCACAGGTTGTCCGTTACTAGTATTCAGTAGCTTGGTGCTAGTAGCATGTACTTGCATTATGTGTGAGGTCTAGTGGAGTTTAAAGGTCAAAAGTGGTTAAAAGTTGAACATTGCATTAATTTTTCAATACCGTGTTAAGTCCTCAAATAAATCACTTGCATTCATGTTAACTTTGACAGCCTTACTATAAACCTTTTTCCAAATTTGGAATTTTGAAACCAATGCTTTTTATCATTGCAGAAAACAGACATAATCATCAGCTGACACCGTCTGTGATTTAAGCTGCTGTTCAAAACATTTCATCTGCATGTTTCTCTCTTAAATGGGCTTGGATCCACTGAATGCTGGTGCTGCTTTCCAAACCAAATAATTAGTTTGCTAAGAAAAAACGAACACTGCAGTGCACATTAAATGACTTTTCCGTGACTGGGTTTGACCGATAAATTTGTGACTCTAGTTTGCTGCTGAGCCACTTCTTTGGACGAACTGTTACCTTCAGGGGTGATTACAAAAGTATTAAGCTCCAGTCGTGATGGTCATCACAGGTGGTTAACCACTTAGCTGTTTGCATTTTTATTTTTTTTTAATTACACCAGCATTTTTTTTTTTATTATATCAACCATGCTCAGGTTATGAAACATGCAAATATATTCCTTATTCATATACAAAATAATATCCGAATAAAATATATTAATTTGAAGGAGAACGGAATTCATTTCTCACAGTCGATAGAGGTTTTTGATCCAGAGGTCCCAAAAATAAGTCGCAGTAAATAACAGACAAATGACTGGCCTATACACACAGTATAAAGATGCACATGTGTACAGACACACACAACCATACACGACGGGCTGCTAACAGATGGAGAGCAAAGGGTAAAGCCGCCTGCACTCCACTCTGCGGCAACATGATTGGAGAAGGAGCTGTAAGATTTATGGCTGACAGTCTCTTAGTGGGTTTTTTATGCATTCCTTCACCATCCTTCTCTTCTTCTCCTTTCCCTCACTTGCCATACCTTTCGTCGATCATGCTGACATAAGCTGAAAAACCTCATTGTGTTCTTCAGCTTTCTCGCTGGTCTACAGAGGTGGTCCTGATTAAACTCCCCACATGAGAGACTGGTGACCTCCGCAGAAACAAATCTGGGAAGAGGCGAGCCGCATTTGGGAAATGTTTTTAAAGTGGCTTCTCTGGGCTTCTTGACGGGCTTGGAAGTGAATGAATAAAAGAGATCTAATGATTCATGAATAATTTGTTCCTCGTAGGTTTGTTTCATAGGTTTGAGAAAAAAAGAAACCGATTAAAACTTGAATTTTTACTTAACATCAACTAGTGAGTCGCAAATTGGGAATGTGAGTATATTCTGTGGTCTTCATATGAATAATGTATGTGTTTGTGTGTGAGAGTGTTTATATTATTTCTGCTTTCTTGCATGTAAGTGATTCTGGGTGTGTGTGCACACGTGTGTGTAGGGGTGTGGAGGGTTTGTCTGTTTCTTCTCTGTTTTTGGCTTTTGCTTAAATTGTAGTGTGCATTCAAACATTTTCAGAGTTTCAATCATGTGCGCAGTAGGCATGTGGAGTGAGAAAATCAACTCATGTATTTTTACATTGGAAGACAGCATGTGAAAAATAGGGCTGTGGTCCTGAACAAATCACCGCTACAGAGAATTCGCAAGTAAGCATGCTGTTCCCGTGTGTATTATTTTATTTTATTTTTTTATTTTTTTCATTTGAGGAGTTGCTTGCGCTTTGCCTTAAGGCTGACATTGAAATCTGTTTAATCAAGAAAGCTAGACATTTAGATTAAAATCAGTGTTTTCCAAATATACTCTTAAAATAAAAAAAAAAGCAAAACAGTCAAAAACATGAAAACCTGTGTCTTAGCTTTTGTTGCATTCTTGTTGGGAAAACCAACAACAGTAACACATTCAGTACTCTCTGATGTATATGCCTGGCTTGTTGACTTGGCTGTAAATCACACAGCACTAGTGGGTTCAAGAGAGGTTAGACACTTATTCTAGTGTGTAAAAAAAAAGCATTATGATTCCTGTAACATTAATGGTTCAACTCCAACTCTCTACATTTATAGAACAAAACAATTTACTTGCTTTCCTGATTATATAATCTATTGCTGTTACAGCTAACAGAGTGATGGTATACATTCAATACTTTTGTAGAATTGTGACTCAGAATTTGCTGTGTATTACTATCGGTCTGTAGCCCTTTTACCATTAAAAAAGTAATTACAAGGTGAACACAATACATTTTCAGATGTGTTTCACTGCCCCTCTATACATGGTCTGGGTGGGAATCTATGAGAACGAGAAAGCTACAGTCATGTTTTTCCAGCTTAACTCCACCTCTCCTATATACCTGTCAAGTGGCTGTGAGACTGTGGACACAATTAATATTTCACCTGATGTTCAACTCGTATCAGAAGGAAGGCAGAGGTCAGAAAGACTCCCATCAATACAGCTTCAAGTGCTCACATGCACGTGGAAAGTAAGTGAATCGAAAGGTAAAGTAAGCTAAAGCTACAATTCTTAAAGTCGATATCAAAAGATAACAATAGTTTCATTATTTCATTTTATTTATTTTTCTCGCTCATGGCGGTGCGTATTGTTCAAAACAGAAATACCATTACTATACCCTTTGTTTTTAACATATATGAGATTTCCATGTCAGTTTGTCATCCATTATTACATCCCCAAAATCTAAATTTGAATACACTTTCAATATAAACTCCAAACAGTGAAATATTTTTTCCCTTTTTTTGATTAGTAAAAACCATACATTTAGTTTGGTTCAAATTTGATAACTTATTTTCATCAAACTATCTTTTAAGTTTGACCATTTCATATACAATGCTTCCTGCTATTACTTTTGAACTTGAAAAAATGGTATCACTTGTAAACAAATCAACCTGCAATGTCTTTGACACATCACACATCATTGTAACCCAAAATAAAAAGTTTAGGACCCAAAACCGAGCCTTGTGGGACTCCACATTCACTCTTCATACATTCAGATGTATCACCAGTAAACTGTACATATTGTTGTCTTTTATCTAAATAACTAACCAGATTAGCACTGCTCCTCTAACACTATATGTATGTAATTTGGAAATTAAGATTGGTATGATCTATAGTATCAAATGTTTTTCTTTAAATCAATAAATATCCCCACTGTGTATTTCTTGATTTCTATACTGGTGTAACTTCTTTCATTATTTTCATTAATGCTAAAGTTGTAGATCGATTTGTCCAAAAGCCATACTGATTCACACTCAACAATTTATTCTTTTCAATAAAAGCATCTAATTTTTGTAAAAACTTCTGAAGCACTTTGGAAAATTGTGAAAGTAAAGACACTGGTCTGTAGTAAGTAAAGCTGTGTTTATCTTCTGTTTTAAGTGGAATACCTTTGCTGTTTTCAGTCTGTGTGGAAAAATAACTGCATGAAAAGAAAGATTGTAACACATTAATTCAAAAATATACTCAGTTTTATGATGGGCGGTGCTGGTTTATCGTTAAATAAACCATGCACGATAAAATTAGCAGATACGTAAGCTGCAGTAGACATTAGCTGTTGCCCTGTTTTTAAACACTAAATTGCATCAAAACTACTGTGATTATTTTCCAGCAGTTAACCCTAACATAACTTAAACATTAGCACCAAGCCATTTTTATGTAGATATGCGCCATATTTAGTCCATTTTGGCAAGTCCACATTGTCTCCAATGCTGTGGCTTAAGTTGAATAACATTAGCCAAATCAGCTGGTAACGTCTCTGTTGCTAGGCTGCCTGACTTGTACAAAAACAGTGCAGGCAGAAAATGTCTATTTTCTGAGAATGTTGCTCCCCTTATTAATGAACTTTTTCTTTTTTTGATTGTTGGAACATGTCTATGGAGTAATGCACTCCAAGGTTTCCTGATATAACGAATTAAGGGACGAGGTGGAGGTGAGGAACCTCACCTTGTCCTGTATTATCACTTACTTAATTGTGGTTGTTTACTAAGGATATTACATGCACTTTATTGTTAATTTCCCTTTATGTGTGGATTTTTGAAGCAAAGTAATCCAAAAGTAAGTTAAGAGTAAACTGAATGTCATAGAGGCAAAGGTAATCAGAGGCACATTATGTTTTATAACGAACTCTCCCAACTCTGATTGCCTGTTCTGTAACAATGATAGAATCTCAGGGACGGTAAAACAAGAGAGACAGAAGAAAGATGAAGAAGAGATAAGTCAGAAAATTGGTATATGTGGCCTATCTTTCTATCTAGTGCTGCAGATTAGATGGGAGAATGCAGTGTTATGGGTGCAGTCCCTCCAGAGGTAGAAAGTACAGAGATGACCGACAACTCCTTCCCTATCACTCCCTGCCTGTCACTGCTGTTTCTGATTCACCTCCCACACCTTTTCCTCTGCTCCTGCTCTCTGCCTTTAATTATGCTAGGCACTACATGGCGGGGCCTCTCGCAGCATAAATACACGAGTACAGACAGAAAGACGTGCACATAGGTGAACAGACATGCACACAAAAACCTAATCACCACACATGCACACACACACACACACACACACAATAGCATCACCACTGAAAGTCGCATTAACACAAGTCATTTGAATGGAACACAGGAACTGTCAGCTGAGGTCCCAGGGTTCCTGAGTCCAGCCAGTCGGTTCGTCATTGTCTGGGCTCCACAGCCCCTGAATATAAAACGTCATTATAGTGGCTGTCTGTCTGGCCTCCCTGTAACGAGTCCAGCATTATGTATACAGTGTGTGTATAGGACCTCTAAGTATGGATCATTCACCAGGGACAGGGATCATGTGTGATTTGACGGGTAGTGCATGTGAAACACAAATCAAACACAGCTGTGCATTATGTAATAAATATTAGATAGCTTGCTGCCAAAACTCTGACTGACAAGCGGAGGTAAGAATGCTGCACGACTACATTATAGAGCCCCCCGATCAGACATAGCCTACGTTTCTACCACCTTCAGACTCCATCATTACCTATTCAGAGCCTCTTCTGTCGGACTGTCATGGGACTCATTACTCCATTGCTTTGTGAGGCTGCAGACAGTCATGCGGCTGTGCGGTGGGTAAGAGAGAGCCGGCGTACCCTGACCCAGGGCACGGGAGCTGCCAAGGAGTGTCTATCAAGAGCGAGTACAGAGGGCTTGACTGCACTGAGGGAGGCATAGAGGTGGAATAGTACCACGGACTGTCCACCAACTGTTCAAGGCCCTGCTGGAGCCCATACAAGCACCTTGGGTGTGGAGACGGTATGAAACCCGACGGGAGCAGCACCGGTTTTCATTGTTAAAAGTGTGAGTGGCATTGCAAATGGGTCTACGATGAATGTAATGCGCTAGGCTAGACAGACAAGAGTTTGTGTGTGTCAAGTGCAATGCATGGCTGCGTGTGTGTGTGTGTGTGTGTGTGCATCTGTCACGAGTCTGTGTGTGTGTGTGTGTCTTGTTTTGTCTGTCTGCACCTAACAGCATGGCACTGTGTGTGTGCAGAGAGAAGAGGGAAGTAGCTGTGGCGTGAGAATCTGGCATCAAGCAATTAATCAAAGGAATATCTTCATCCCTTTCCTTTGCCCTCGCTTCTCTGTGTTCTTCTTTCTTCTCCTCTCCTCGTCCCCACTTAAAGTGCTCAGTACCTTGGGCATGATATCAAACATGCGCCTGTCATCAGCCCCAATTGACAGAACAAAGCTGATTTTACCACTTAAAGAAAAAAAAGGAAGAGGAAACGATAACTGGACAGGAGAGGAGGACAGTGGGGAAAAAATATACACAGGGACTTTGAGATGGATGTGAGCACATACAGTACACACGTGCACACAAACACACACAGGTGCAAATGGACACGTGCACAGACACAGAAAGACACACACACACACACACACACACACACACACAGCTCAGTGCTATATGATCCAGAAACCAAGGGATAATGGAAAAGCCTGAGGGTGTGAGAGGATTGTGTCTTCAGTCCAGCTACAACTCTCCATTGTCCGCTGCCTCACAATCCTTCAGAGGCACTCCACTGAAACCTTCAGCCAATCTTCAAAACACACGGCCATTACAATAATGTTGCTGTTTCTTTGCAGGCAAGCTTCCCACCCTAAATATCCCATTTACCTCATCTGTCTTACATCTAACGAATGAGTCGCTCGGTTGTTGTGATCACACGCTCTCCACTGCTGAGTGTAAAGCTCCAGACAAAGATAATTTCATTTCAATTGGAAGAACTCCATATTTCAATTTCAAGAAGCTTGTGCGATTCTAATTCCGATGCAGTCGTGTTATTGATTTATTCAGAGGGGTGATGGGAGATCAAGCCAGGTTGGGTTCAGCCCACTGGCTATCACAGAATATTTCCTGCATCGTGGATCCAATTCCTTTGGCTCTGCATATGACGAGCTCCTGATGACATGAAATTATCCTACTTCAATTAACGGCGCCATTAGTGCCTCATTAAACAGGTGCTCCTTCTCCACCTGAGAGACCACTTGGAAACATCACGATATATTCACACACGGATCAGCCCTGTGTATGCTGGCATTCTCTCTCTCCCCCTTTCCTCCGTTGTTTTCTTTCTCTTTCTTTCTTTTCTGACTTTAGTGTCCCTGGTTTCCTTTATCAGACACGCAGAGTCAAATCATTTATTTAGTTGAGACTGTTTAACTCAACATAGAAAAAAATTTATCGTTGAGTGTGTTTATAAATCTCCTACAGTGATACCCAGAAGTTATATGATTACAGTATTTTAAGTGTTGCCGTACTGGATGAGTTAAAGGTGCACTGCCTGGTTGTGAGAAAGATATTTGTTTACATTGTCCTGCTAAATACGCATGCAATTGTCTGAATTATTCTACTTGGTTTTGTCATAAATCAAAAGAAAAAAACATTTTGAAGAGCTGTAAATCAAACAGAAGCCTAGATGCTGCTGCTCTGAATAGCAAAACTCTGGGCCCTGCAATTGTACACAACAGTGAAATAACCTTTCAGCACCCAGGGACCCACTTTTCCCCTGAGGATAGTTTATGTTTTTGTAAACAATAACATATAATGTGCACCATTTTTTTTTTTTTGACATGCATAAAAGTTTAGTGAGTTGAGTTTAAAATTGTTCTCCCAAAACTACATACTGTACCTTTAACCTTGTTAGCAACACGAAGTATGGCAAGGGGAAATTTCTTGCTTAAAGGTTGAAAAAATGAGCAGAAGCACAGAGGAAATGATTTGTCATTGGATGTGATCCTTGGAACATCTCTCTTTGAGGCCACTTGTCCTTGTCACAGACCTTGACTGATCTGTCACTTCATGACATTCAACATTTATATCTATCCAGTACATCATGTCTCTCCATGTACTTAAAGCATGACAGTATCCCCAGTTTCCTCCCACATCACTAGTTTTAAAACTGCAGTACACTGGAAAGAGGAATGACAGAAAGAGAGGATGGTGAGGCGGCTGTCTGATCAACATGATTACACAGAGGTGGAATAAACATTATGAAATATCCAATGATGCTCATCTAGTTTTCATGTTTAACCACACGGATAAAAAAAAAGAATTGTTGATTTAATGCCTTAAATGTTGGCATTTCAACATTATTATTGTCCTCAAAAATGTTAAAGCTGCAATAATCAAATTTGCCGAGGATGGATTTACATGAGGACCATTTACTCAATTGGCAAAAAAAAAAAAAGAAGAAGCACATAATTTGATGGTTGAGTCTACTGGTTCTCATTGTCAGCTGACTCACTGATAATTTGCCAGTGCTTATTCCATGGATTTTGTCAATTGAGTCCAAATGGTCCTCGTTCAGTTATTGCAGCTTCAGTGTTTCCAGGCTCTTTAAGTAAACTTCACATGCAACAGCATCGATGTTTACAGATGTTCTGCAGCGGGCTGGTCACTGAACCAAGAATACGGCATCTGAGAATATCTCCAGTTTAATTACATTTCTAAACATCATGTTAAGTAAACAGTAGTTAACAGTAGCATAAGCTATCATAACATCTAAACTGAAGTTAACTGGAAACGTGTGAAACAAAATGGTGCCAAAATGCTTAACACATTCACAGCTACTTCTTAGTTATAATTTTTTGCAAACTTTAGGAAATTGCAAAGCAAGGTATTTGCAAACATTTTGCAAAGATGCATCTTTCAGTGTGTGTGTGTGTGTGTGTGCATGTGTGTGAGAGAGAGAGAGAGAGAGAGAGACCGACAGACAGACAGAGACAGAGTGAGCGAGAGAGACATTATCATTTACATTAAACAGTAATGTGAAATTTATTTATTTATAATTGTGTCTCAAGCCACAGATTGTGATGCAAAATGACTGGACAATGCACTTCAAAATTTGAGCTTGAGCCCGTAATAACACAATACAATTTATTTTGCTTTTTTTTTTTTTTTTTTTTTTTTTTTTT
>OMLF01038677.1:0-10631 GCA_900302615.1 Holocentrus rufus | reverse complement strand
TGCACAATCGATTGCATTTGTGACATGCATATGGAACAAACTGCATGTCACAAATGCAAGTATTTAGCTTTATCTTAGAGAAGAATTAAAATGATTAATTTGCAAAGTCTCACGCTGTTTACTTGGTAGTCGCTGCTTGAACAGCTCTTTACTATATATTTAGGAAAGATGGGTTAGCATAAAGAAAAAAATAAGCTGTATTTTCATAAATTGAGGAGAAGAGCCATTCCAAGCTCATTATATAACATCCAATTTATCCTATAAATAACATCTAATGGTCACAAATCACTGACCTAGCACACCTCGTATGTGCACTTAAACATGCTTCCACAAGACAGAGGTTGTGTAACCTGTGTTGTATGGTTTGGAAAATTACGGCCCTGCTGAATTTCCTCCATTTTCTCTCCTTTCTGGCTGGCTGCTTCTCACCAGTAAAAACTTTCCGCTAAACTGCTTCCTCGGACCAGGTAATTTGACTTTCAATGACAGTAACTTTTGCAGCGATATTCGCCAGTAAAATTGTGTGTGCTGCTAGGATATCAGTCAGGTTGGCCAAAAATGATCACCAGTGTAAGCTCTTTGGATAGGCTAGTATGCTGACTTGCTGGAGGCTCTCGGCTACCCAGACCATGTCCGCTCTATCCGGTCTGTAATTTCAATAGCGGTCTATAGAGAGCATCTCTAACCATGACAGTATTGCCAACTGGTATTTTGCAACCTGACTCCATGATCCAGATGAATAAAATAACTATTTGTTTCTGGAAAAACGTCCTAGATCCCGGCTTTAATGTATTTTTCTTGCCAGAAGCCCTGCCAAATGCTCCCTCATTCTCAGTGTCTCTGCCCATCTCAGCTCCCTCTTCTCCCGTCTCGGTCTCCCCTCTGCCCACCCGCCCAGCCTGTCCTCTTTCCAGGCGGTTGACTGCCCTTTCTCTTTGCAGCGCCTGGTTCTCCTCAAATTTGGGAGAGTGGTGGGTGAGAAAGAAGAGGTAAGAAACCTTTGTTAGCACACAGTCAGGGCTGAGTGGAGTCTGGTTTTTGGCACCTGGTGAAACAAGGATTTGAAATACAGAATACACAGACTGTGATGCTGTGTCAGGAAGAATTAAGGTTAGTAGAAAAGCTAAGGTTTGGCTTTATATGGTGCACAACAGAAATCCAGCTTCAGTTCCATGTATTTTGGAGTTCCAGGTGAACCGTCCAATGAAAATTATAAATTCGGTTTGCATCATCATTTGGAATGTTTCATGTGGGTTTGTTGACATGGCAACAGTAAAAGTTTAATTTGCAGCCTGCAACTAATTGCATGGAAGTTGCATTGTGGGAAGCCAGCCTAATAAGTCTACAAGTTTGTTTTTCATGACTGAAAGATTACAGTTGTGTGTACCGCTGTGGGGTAACACTTGAAGCAGGATTACTACGACAGATTACCGTGATGAGGAAATGTTTATCACGGTTGGTTTGAATAATTTGGCAGGCTCGCATGTCTTATGACCACACCGACCAATAATCTCTCACTGAGAGCATCGCCGGGCTTTCTGGCTGAGAAATCCTGCTTCAGGAAATCCCCCCCAGATTTATTAGTGAGTTAAATGAACTTGCAGCTACTGACTCCGACGGTGTAGCCAATGGTTTGGTGAGATAACCATAGACATAAATCCATGGCTTGGTTTAATTACCACAGAGATAACATTTTAAGGTGGCAAGTTGGAGTACAACAGAAGTGCACAAAACACTGATGTGAGTATTAGATTTAGAGAGGGCGCTAACATCACATCCCTCATCTCTGACTCACTGCGAGTGTGTGTGTGAGAGAGAGAGCGTGTGTGAGCTTGTGTGTTCACGGATTAGCCCTCAAAGCAGTGACAGAGCCAGAATTACCAGGCATCTAGCTAAATCCTTTGCGCAACTTCAACCAGCAAGGCGACTCAGTGTTTCGGTGTGTTTAGCAGCCGGATTGATGGTAAGCTATCCGCAGCAAAGGGACTCTCCTGACACAAACGGCCCACGGCGCACAGCGGTGCTTTTCGGTCAGTGTCCAGTCTGTCGCCTTAATAGATGAGTTTGTCTTCACGACTTAGCAGCCAAAAGCCAGGAGACTCAATTGCCAAAACAGAAATAATTACTTTTTCTGCTCTATGCGTTCATCATATATGTCCTTCAGGAAAAAAATATGTCTACTCATTTCAGTTTTCACCTTCTTAATGTTATTCATTTTAGTTTCGGGCTTCTTTATCCAGTAGGACACCTTGCTTGCCACTTTATCATTAAACTTTAACTATAAATAAGCAACCAAAACGTATTGCAGACACAAATTACGTTTTCCATTCTATTTAATAAGACAAAAAAATAGGCAGTGAAGAGCATCACCTCTGCAGAGGAAAACAGATCTTTGTGTTCTACTATAAATTCAGAGTGCAGTGTTTTAGGAGACAATACACCCCAGAATTTCTGTATTATTCTGTTCCAGTCCCTCTTGCGCCCAACACGACCCCCTGTCAAAAGAGCCGGTGTGCAGTGAATACTTTGGACTGTGAGTAAGTAACCAGCCGAGTGTGAGCGACCAGTTAGTCTAGTTCATGAATAGTTTAGTCAAGCTTGGCAAGTGTTAAATTACCAGGCAGAATGTCTTGACAGTTGCAAATCTAAATGTCTTTGTCTACGTCTCCATTTTTGTAAGTATAGCCCACCCCAGCAGTGAGAGTTAGACAAAACAAGGACAGCCGAAAAAATAATAAAACAGAGACCTAAGGTAAGGGAGTGAGGAAATGATGGCATGGTAAAGGAAAATTCCACCTTTATACTGTTAGTGAATCAATCAGTGATGTTTAACGCTGAAATCCATAATGGTTTTGTTTTCAATTAAAGCCCCAATCCCCAAACTGTGCAACACCCCAGTGGCCACAAAACAGTCCACATTCTCTATAGACTCAGCATAGCTCAATCGACTAAAGTGCGTTGCGTGCAGGGGCGTCCCAGTGGGGGAAAATGGGGGCTGATTACCCAGGATCCAAAGGTGATGGGGCCGTCCTAAGACATGAAACTGAAATGCTTATTTTGGACTACAGATTTATTTGAAGTAGACTAATTTAGTATAGATATTTAGCTAATAAATCAAATTACAAACTGACTTGTGGGTCCATAAAATAAGAATGGGCGTTCAGACCCTGTTTGCTCCTCATTTTCCCCAAATAAACAAACAAGCAAATAAACAAACCATTTTTTTTTCTTCTAATCTATTCTCTAATTCTAATTCTAATCTCTTCCTATCAACTGGTGGTCCAATCACACCTTTCCAGTTTCAATTAATATTGCCACAATTTGAAAATAAACAAGAAAAATAATTTGGTGGGGGCCCCCGAAATTAGCTTTTGCATGGGCCCCATGAATTTGCAGAACGCCCCTGGTTAAGTGTGTATGGATTGTGGACAGTTGAGGCAGGTGACCGGCTCTTCTGTGACACCTTACAGAATAAATGCGGTCCCGGTCAACCTGCAGAGGCGGAGCAGAGCTCTCCCACCTCAGCTCTCATCCCACTCATTGTGTTGTCCCTGCTATAGGTTCTTGTTATTTATCATGAGCCTCTTGTATTTGTCCCAGGCCTTTGTTTGCAGGTGCATGGCTGAGCTGCAATTTATGTTGATCTCTTTTTTTCCCCTCCTGTTTTTCATCTCGCCACAGAGGTAAGAGACTTACGTATCAGTTCTGGTTCCTTCTCTTTTGTTCGTGTACATGGACTTTTCTTCCTCTTTGGTCGATTGCTTGTTTGTTTGCCGTTTTGGCCGCGGCTGCTGTTGCTTCTTAATTTTTAAAGTATCATTTTTATTTATTTATTTATTGTTTTCTTGTAATTTAATGCTCACACAGTAGTTTCATCGTTGTTAGTTTTAATGGCTTCCACTATTCATGTTGTCTCCTGCTTTCCCCTGGATAAGACAAAGTAAAAAAAAAAATTCTCTGATCAAAAAACAATTTTCACCATTCTCCTAAGAGCAGGCCGACATCGAGTGTTGCACACACGGTCAAGTGGAACCTAATTTCTTAATGGTAGTCTAACATTATCTGTTTTTAGACGTGTAGATGAAGCGAGAGCAAAAGCAGCTGTTCTTCTCAGTAAAATGCGAGAAAGAGTTTTGTTCTCTCAGTGTAAGGCCTGACATGCAGCTGCCTCCTACAGGCTAATGCTACTTTTTAAAGGTCTCCGTCAGTCTCTCATGTAAAATCACTGTGTCATTCCATCTTCATCTTCATTCCAGAGCATTTTTGTAAACACAGGCATCTCCACGTGCTCAATACAGAGATAGCTTAACGGTGGAGACATTGTGACTCCAACGTTAACCAAAGTGGTAAACTCACTGGGCAGACTGCGTGGACACGTGCAGTCAAACTCGCTCTTTGCGTGCTGTTGCACTCTAGCGCACGCAGCTCTATCCGCCAACGTTCCACCATGCTCTCGCTCACCTGCAAATGAATTTGTAAAAATTTCAATACTCAACTACCGAGCCTCGAGGTCGTCCAGCCTCCTGCTGCATTCAGCACGGTCGAAATAGTCATCATGAGCATGTTTACAAGATGGGGTTTTATTTGGGAGCCTTTCATCGTGTCAAGCACTCTGACGATCATCTGTTTTTGTCCCCGCAGATTCACATTCGGGGTGTCGAGATGCTCTGTTACATCAACCAAAAGCCAGGCTGCCTTCACACTTTTCATCCTCAGACTTGTTAATGCTTTGCCCTCCGCCGACCATGAAACATCCTCACCCGCCTCACGGAATTAACGCCGGCACCTCGGCTCAGTGTAGCCGGTGTGCTCTTGTGTGAAAAAGTGCTTCTTGAAATTCAGGAAGGTCTCGTGGCAGATGAGGCTTTTCTTTACAGTTGCTGCAGAAGCACTCATTTCCCCACTTATCATTAAATTGGCTGCCTTCAGTGCTGACCTTCCTTTATTTAGCTGTTCGGAGCTAGCTTCGCTCGCCACTGATTGTAGGCTAGTTGGGCTGTTTTTTGTGTCGGAGGAGGCGAAGGGTGTGTCTCACACTGGTGTGCTTTGCGTGGCGACTGGTAGTTACATTCCCACAGCTGGTGGCTTAACCCAGGAGGGCCAGACTGTATGGGCAGCTAGATTCATATGGCAGGCTGCGGTGGACAGATCGCCTGCGGGCCTTGAATTTGACGCATGCACTTTGATCTAATAACACATCTCTCTTCTCTCACCTCGTATTCTCCTTTCACTTATTTCATCCCTCACTCCTCCACTTCCTTCCTCCTCACTTTCTGATCTCTCTCTCAGTACGACCTCTCCCATGCTTTTCCTCCTCTCATTTGCAAATACTTTTGCTGTTGGTTGCCCACTGATTCACATCACTACCTCAGCCCTTTCTTTCTTTTCTTTCTTTCTTTCTCCACTATATCCATCTCTCTCTCTCTCCTTTCTCCCCGTCTCTCGGCAGTGGAGATGCATACCTACTCCTGGCTGCCTTTTCAGCCCGCTCTCCTCCCTCCTCTCCCTCCCGCTGTCATTCTGATCCCTCTTCTTAAACATGTCAGACTTGGGATCTGCTCCCCGGGGAAGCCACCACTACCACCATGTGACTGTGCTCCGGGGGAATCGGAATAGAGAGCGAAAAGCCCGAATAACAGCCCGTGTGGATGGAGGGAGGCGATAGGGGGAGAGAGAGAGAGAGAAAGAGGGATGAGGGAGGAGAGAAACGCGAGTGTGATGGAGGCAGAGAGAGAGAAAGAGAAAGAAGGCACGGGTGAGTGTCAGAATACAGGAGGAGGAAGGGAGGGAGGAGAGCAGCAATAAAAACACGGAAGGCAGGATGATTGTTTTAAAGGAAATGCCTCCTAACGAGCTCCCAGGATGCCAGGAAGGGGGAGCCCAGCCTTGTGCTGGTGGGAAGGCACCAAGGAGCTCATTAAAAGCCACAGCCCAACCCCGCTAACCTGCCATCCTGCCCTGCTCCATTCACAGCTCCAAATGAAGGACAGGACCTGAGCATTGCATCCCACTCTGGACAATGCATGCTAATGAACTGTGCGTGCTGTGTGTGTGTGTGTGAGTGGGCAGGCGGATGGTTGTTGGTGGTGGGTGGTGTCTGTTTGTGTAATTGCTTTGTCTGTCGGAAGGCTGGTCGCTTGTACCGAGGGCTTTGGCATGTTGAGAGGTCTCTCCGGTTTCTGCAGCCACGTATCCGGACGGTCATGATAACTTCATGCGCCTCGCGGCAATTAAAGTTCTCACCAACGTGGACGATGATGTCATGACCACAGTTCTTTAGGTGAGTGTCACTGTCACAGATGGCTGTAAACTCCAGGTTGAAAAGAGAGAACAGATCATTTCATTCTCTCTCTCTCTCTCTCTCTCTCTCCTGTTTGTGGCATATCTATTGAAAAACTTTCTTCTCCAATTAAAGACTTCCCTCCACTCGTTGCCCGCTTGCACATTTAATTGCTTTTGCCGTCTAATGTCGAGCGCTCAAAATTTTTGTGTTAAATAGTGAAGAGAATAACATTGGACCATCATTAGCTGCATTTTTCTGTCATAAATGTGCAAATTCTTTTTTCAACCATGATGAGTCAGGGAGCCAAGGGCCCTTTATACATAATCACACAGTTGTTATCACTTGGTCCTTTCAGCCAGTAAAACAGAAGTCAGAGTCGCTGCTCTCAAGCTGTTGATTAGTTGTGCCAATAGACTGAAACCAACCACATGCTTCCATGAACTCACATAACCTAGTCCCTGCTTCTTCTCTGTTTTTTTATTGATCAAATTCAATGACAGTTCAAAGAGAAAATCAAAGAAATTCAGTTTCAGCTCAGTGGCTGCGGTGTGCTCTTTAAAATAAATAGTAGAGTGCATACAGGAAGGTATGTATAATGTTCAATAATCAATAATATAGCCCATATCAGTCAATAATAATGCATAAATGTTGGGTATGATCACCATATGCTACTCTAAAATTCAAGAGATAAAAACAAAAAAAAATCCTTGACCAATATTATGCAGCTATTCTTTGTCTGCTGGTTTTCACATTTTTCATGTTTGTTTGTGCATAGACTTTCTTTGCTCCAGCACTAGACATGCATATGAATATTGCAATTAAACTTCAACTTCCTCTGTAGGGAAGTGAGAGGGGAGCTTTTCATTTGGGGTGTATTTTTACAGTAATCCTCTGGAAACCGACTCAGTTGAGCTTGCAACAAAACAACCAAAACATGGGAAGAGGTCTGAATTAATGATTTTAGCACCTCAGACTGTGGTTTGGCTTTCGCTGTCATGCTCCTCAGTCCAGAGAGGGCATCATGTTTGGTTCCAGAGGGTCATGTCTTTGCGAAGACAGGTAGGTTACTGGGCTAAAAGTGCTACTTTTGCTGTTAAAAACACTGATTACATCAAGCTGTTACAGAAACTTCATTTTCTAAATATCAGCAAAAATGCAGCATCTGTTCAAACACACCAAAATAACCTAAGACTAAGCCCTTCTATGTATAAGCAGTACATTCCAGCACTAAAGTGTAGAAAGAAACAACAATATAGTCTCTTTTCCCCTCACTTGAAGGGTAATAATGAGGACCAGGTTGGCACCGAGAGCTGCCGCGAGCTGGCAGCCTAGGGGAGGTTCACACTAATCAGCCCGGTGTGAAGGTATTAGCCTGGCTTGTCTGCTTGGACCGCCTCATTAAACACCTCACCTGACGGGGCCACCAGCCAGAGACTCAGCTTAAGTCCCTTGGCTTGGCCCTCTCCTGTTCTTAGTGTCCTGACAAGATCAGCTCCCAGGGCATCATTCAGAGGCTCTCTAGTCTTGAGGAAGTGCTGCCTGCAGCGGGGAGAGTCCTTGTGCAGTTTACTTCTGCAGCAGTGATTCACAGCGTCACAGCAGGAGGACGAAAAAGTTGAGGACACTGAGGATGCGGGATGGTAATTTCCCTAATTTTTGTCATATTGTGCACACACAATATAATCATTTGTGTAAACTGATGTGGTCACATGTGAATAAAACGTGCACATGTTTTCTACCTGATTTAGCTTGGGCTCAATGTTTTTTTTTTTTTTGTGGTTTGTATATGTTGAAGTGCAGCTTTTGCAAGAGCTAATTCCGAGACATCAGTCATAACACAAGTTTAGCTGCATGCTTAATCAAAAAAAGTGTATATATACTGTATGCAATGACACACACACACACACACACACACACTGACACACTCTGATCTGTTTTTGGTCATGGTACAGCATTAAGCTCCATGTTGATGCCACCATGCAAAATCATGCTCTGCAGAAACCTTTCAGCACAGCTCCTCAAAGCTCAACTAAGTGTTTTGAGTGGTTTACCTTCAGAGAGCCGGCCAACAGTGGCTGAGGTTATATAACGTTTAACACCATGCAAGCCTCAAGCAACAGCCACACAGCTTGTAGCATGTTGCTGATGGTAGTTTTCTGTCTTGCTATGATACTTATGTGATGGTAGGGCCAGGCCTTTGTAGCCTGTAAGCTAGGCTGAACATGCTACAGTGTGAAGCAGTCTAACCTTACTGATGTCATGGTCATTGCTCACCAGCCTGATGCAGCGGGATTCAGTGCGATTAAAAATTAACTCCTTTGGTTATGACACAAACACTAGAAACACCGTCTGCCATTAGATTCAAGTTGCAGAGTGGAGTGGATGTTCCTCAGAGCAAACCAAAGCCAACCGAAACAACTGTGCTGCTTTTCCTCGCTCAGCTCCAGGAGAATCAATCAATCAAACAGTTTTAAGTAATCAATTTGATGTCACTCATTTGCCGTTGTTGAGGCCGTGCACGCAGAGGATGTGTCTGAATTTCATCACACTTTTTTTTAATTGTTTCCTGATGCGAGCACGCGTCAGCCGGACATCTTTTTTACCTCGCGTCGCGTCTCGCTGTTTTTGAGCGCGGGGCGCTGCTGTTGCTCGCTGTTTTTGGACGGCGTCCAAAGTTGAAATCTGTTCAACTTCTGCTGAGACGCAGCGCTCATCAACGTCCACAAGCGACCAATCACAAGAGAGCGGGGGCCCGTCCTCTGTGTGCACGGCCCCTTTGTTGAAATTACTTAATTGCACTGTTTTTTGTTATTGAATTAGCCTGATATTTTGACATTTTATAGAATAAAAATCTGTTTAGCTGAATCAAACTTTGTAATAATGATGTAATAGAGAGAGAGATGTTCCTGCACACAGTCCTCATTCTTGCAACTTTTTTGCAAACACATTTTGGTCCTTAAAGTTTAGTGCAAGGTGTTATAATTGTTGTAAAAATGATTGTACAAAAAGACTGAAAACTGATTTATTGAGAGCTAATGAGCTTTACCATTGTCACTATCCAGTCTAGGATGCCATTATATTATTGTGTTAGTTCAGTCATCACTTTTGACAATCATTAACATGATTACAAGTTCTCCAACATCTCATCCTTGCAACTAAGATCTTACTGAGCTGTGATGTACAGCCTGAAGCGCCGTGCTTTTGTGCCATAGAATCGTCTCCTCCACAATTGTTTCTATTTAATGTGAGCAATCATAAAACCTTAGAGCTATGTGACATAAAACAATTTCAACAGAAAATGCCCTCCATTGATCCTTTTTTTTAAAAATGTAGAAATGCTCAACATTTCAAATATACAAACTATTCCATTTTCTTTCAGTGTGTGTGAATAAGTGTCTTGGAATAGCAAATGATGTTCCATATAATGGTTTTTATGTTGTTTATCAAGTGAAAACATCAAGGTTGTTGTTGTTTTTTTTCTAATAATTTATATCTCAGTTTGTTTTTTATTCAAATAAATTTTGCTGTTTGGTCAGATGCTCAGCAGACATCATGTGGGTTCACTGCCGTCACTATTAGGAACCATTTATTTGTCTTACACACTCAATTAACGATGATGATGCTGATGCAGGCGTTTCCGTCGTTGATTGTGTTTGCGTTTTCAGTGCTGTACATGTATGTTCTGTAACCTCCCTCAGTCACGTCCATAATGGCCCTTAGCCAGGAGGCGAAGGGGGCGGAGGGACGGGGGCAAATCTGTTGCAAGTGGACACTGTGTGCAGCTCTGTATGAGTAAAAGGTTCACAGCAAACACAGTCGGATGAGACAGAGCAAACACAATGAGCAGCTAAGCCCCCATGGAGAACAAACAGAGAGGGAACTTTCAACCTCTTATAAAACGGTACAATCTGAGGGGAGCACCAAGAAGTGCAATCTTTGCCCCCCCTCCTCCCCCCCTCGTGGCTGCTGTGGGGAGCTGGGTATTTGCTTTAACAGCACGCCGGATCAGGAGTCAAGTGGCTGGATTCATTTTTTTTTTTGGAGTGCGGAGGGAGTGCTCCGAGTTAGGAGTGCCACAGAGAAAAAAAAGGGGGAGAGAGGAGGTGGGAAGGGTTAGAGAGGGGAAAGAATGAGTGTCAGAGGATAAAGAGAGTGGCAGGCTGTAGGACGGGGAGAGGGAGAGGAGCCTGGAGAGAGAGCAAGAACAAGGCAGGGAGTGAGAGAACCAGAGAGCGGGGAAAGAGAGGCTTCAGTTCCCCGCGCGCTCTCCGACAGGCACTCATCCCCGGAGACTTCTTATCTACAGGGGGCATCTTTGACTTGATAATCCCGCTCCTCATCACCTATA
>OMLF01038666.1:0-15508 GCA_900302615.1 Holocentrus rufus | reverse complement strand
TGCAGGGAGTCGGAGGTATGGAGCGAAGGAAGAGAGGAACAGTTCGTCTGACAGCTCAAGGCAACGACAAGGTCATCTATATATGATGGGAATATGGGAATATTCTTACATCTAGTGAGATGAAAGGTTGAGAATGGGCCCAACATTATATAACAAGATCTTTGAGATGAGATTTGAATGTATAGATAACGTGTATCTCTGCCATTAAAAACTTTTAATTTCATGTGTTGGTCTCATTGTGTTTACTTTCCTTTATTTGCTGAGAAACACACATATGCATACACAATCACGCACACACACACAAACACAAACACCCCCCTTTACTTTGCTGTCTCTTCACAGAGGACATTAACACCAGGATCCTACCCATACTGGTGTAAGTAATAAATTGTGGTGAACATTGATAAACTAATGCAATTACCTGCAGGGCAACCAAGTCAGCTAATTTAGAGATACCAGGGTTGCTCGTGGGGTGGGGGGGCTCGGAATAGGCCCCAAGAGTGAAAGATGGCGCCTTTATTACATCTGAGAGGTCAGCTTGGTAGCACTGTATTAGGATTGATCTTTTGATCCCTGCCTGGAACCCCCATACTGTACCAACCCCATCTGGCCAAGGAAAAAAAAAACCGCTTATCTGGCGGAAAGGGTTAACTCTGCCAACCAGGCAGCCTAATTGAGCACCACACATCTCAGCTACACAGCAGAAACAGGAACCTAGAGGGTCGTAACAAGCCAGGCGTGACTTATTCACATAATAAACCAAGCAGATATCTAAATGAGCCATTGAGCTAGCCAGAGGGAGGGAGGCCATTAGGCCGTGTGGACCATGGGTACATATTTGTATATCTACAATTGCCCTATCATTTGAATATGTGGCTGGCTATAGAAATGTTAGTCAGTGCTTGTACCCGGGGGCCTAATGACACAACAGAACAACTTTGCACTCATTCACACAGTCATAAACAAGTCAAAGTCGCATTCATTTTCTCAAAATAAATAAAGAAAGAAATAAAAAGCATGCACAAAACACCCAAGCTCTTGTAACTCCTTGTGGCTTAAATCAGCCATGAATTTTGAGTTGTGAAGTGAAGGTCATGGGTTCAGTCAAAGTGCCATGACTCATCACTGCTTGTCTATCAAAAAAGAGCTCACTGACATCTGGTGTGGCCCGCTCTTATTTTAATTATTCCACCGCTCTCAATAATTACAGACCTGCTGCATCTCCAAACTCCAACACTTGACATTTTGACCCAGACTCTAAAGCATATGTGTCAAAATTAATGACAAATAATGAAGAAACTAATTTTTGACATTTGTGATGTTGCCCATTGATCGACTTTAAAATACCCAGGACACATGGCTCCTTACCTCTGCCCAATCAATGTACCAAATTCCTCCCTGATTGGACAATTGTCCAATTTATGAGAGGTCACCGACATCTGTAAAGCATTCATCTATGGAAATTCCAATGTATAAACAAAGAATGGGAGTATTTTCCCAAACAATGCACAACTACTAAATACACTGCGACAGTCAAAATAAAGCAAATCAATCTGAGTTCTGCATTTCAGCTGTGTCCAGATTGAATTCTAAATTTTATCCTCGACTCACCATCTATTAAACCGCTCTCTCATGTTGTTCAGCTCAAACAATAACAAAAGGTTGTCACTAATCAAGAGAGTCCTATAGTAATGGGTCAAGGGTCAGTCTTTAATGTGACCTCTGACACATAATTAAATTGCCATCTTTAACCTCAGTTACAACCTGTCACAGAGCATTGGATTACATGCTGCAAATCACTGCACCAATCAATGGCAGGAGATAAGGTGGAGGGGAGGGGCTTAGAGTGTCGAGCACAGTGTCTGCTGCTTCTCCGTGCAGAGAGATTATCTTTAATGAAGTTGAACTGTACAGTGATCCTGTTAAAGTATAGCCTAATTACATTTTGAATGACTTACTACAATAAGAAACCCGTCCTAAGACTGCAGTGGATTTGCCGATAAGGTAACAGAAAGGCAGCATCTCAAAAACAAACATGTAGATAAATAATCTATTTAACATAGTCACTTCCAGTGTGCAGTCACATAACTTGATTCCACTTTATGTGAATTATTATGTGAACACACTAAATGAAAGCTATCTTCGGCTATCCTGATTGGTCAGCAGCGTAGGCCTCATAGGCTACCATGTGTTTTTTCCATTATAGGCACAAGTACAAGCTGCAACCTTTCTCATGCTCTCTCTCTCGCTGCCTCATTTTTTTTCTCACCAATATAGGGTTTCTCAAACATTTTTATGTCACTAATCCCCAAATAGCCACATATGAAGCCCACCAAGGTCCCCAAACTGCACTTTGAGAACCACTGCACTAACCAAAACTGCATTAAAAACAGAAAGATCCCACAAGAATTGCAAAAAATGAAGCCAATCTTGAATTTATTCCACAACACTTGAATCAGCATCCACTGTCTCCAAGCAACCCCCATGTTTTCAGCTGTAAACAGAGAGTTAGGTTCTCTCCAGTTGCATCATGACAAGAGGGCGATTCATTGTGATCTGCTGGTCCGGGGAAAGGCATGTCTTGATTTATTGATGCCGGTGCCCTGCTAGCTGGTTTACCTGGGATCTGTGGTCCAGCAGAGGCCAGCAGGGTAGGCTAAAGGCCCCTGTGAAGTCGAACACAGCAGCATTTCCTTTCAACATGCCCACGGAGCAGACAAACCGGGGATAACGGAGGGGCTTTTTGAGCAAACAAGAGTGCCTTTGTCTTGCAGCAGGGTAATAACACAGATTTCTTCTAAATAACACTAAAATTTGACTGGTGAGGCTAACAACTGAGACTACGTTCCTCACACGGGCGCTGATTCCTCACCAAAACTGCAGCTGGTGTTGCAGAGGAAAAAAAATGTGTCCCCAAACTCAAATGATCCTGAATGACTGTTGATTATGATTTAGGGGCTGCTACTTTTGTTTCAAACTGTGCCTTGCTTTGTGGCCGGGGGCCCTGTGTTGTTTAAAGGGTTGTCGGGGTATAAATACTAAATTAATCATGCTTTGGCTCAACTTGCTAGGGACTGAAATTTGCTTATGGAGGCCCATGATCACATAAAATATTAATGGCTATACAGAGAACTGGCATTGTAGCGATGGGGGCAAGGCGTGTGAAACCATAGAGGAGTGTGTTGGGTGGGGTCACTGTTTATTTGAGATCTGCAAAGCCTTCCTTACATCTTTACCATAAAGGGGTAAATGACAAAAGTGACCGAAAATGTGTGTAACCACACTTTCCATCAATACGAGGAGTGCTTATCGTGCATGTCTGATTTTACAAAATTGGTTAATTGGTAATTGGTATTAATTGGCATGCGGCAATGTTTTCATGTTGTGAGCACATATTATTCAAATGAATGTGAATAAATACATAAGAAGTGTGTAATGTTATGCCTTGTCCCAGTTTTTGCATATCCATATGACCGACTTCAAGAGCTCTGAAGGGCTTCAAAAAAATAATCAAAAAATAAAAGGACAATCACATTCATTGACGGATAACCTCCAAGCAAAGAAGTGTTGCTCCGAACATGAGAATCCTTTGTTTTCTGTGAAATAAAGAAATTCAAATCATTTTCCATATTCAAAAAAAAGAAATAACAGTATTACAACTCATTCCAAAATTTCACACCATTTGTCTCCTTGACACAAATCAGAAAGTGAAGCTCTACGTAACAGATGACAGAGATGGCGTAAACTCATTAGCCCACATTTTCCGAGCTCACACAGAGTATATAAACATCCTCTCCCCACTGAGACACAAAGGGAGGCGGGCAGGGCGCTCACAGAGACACTCCAGCATGCCGGTCACATCACCAGCCAAAGTGGCTGTGGACTGCATGGGGTACGGTTCTGCAGCCTTTACTCTCTGAACCACATTTAGTGCAGCTGTTCCAAGCGGTGCTATTAAACAATTGTCAGGAAAAGGGGTTCTTGCATCAGTCAGACCAGCGACATGACAGATGAAAGCTGCAGTAATGAAAGCTACAGGTTCACGACATGTCTGCCACACGGTTAAAACTGCAAGGGCCCGGCCAGGGAGACCACAAATTATTCTCACATTCCCTCTCTCACTGGTGTGCTGGGTTTTGGCGAAGCCCCAGTAGGTAAATGACAGAGCAGGATGGGGCATTTAACACTCCTGCTGTGAGGGACAGAGGGATGTGAAAGGAGGTGTTTTGGTGGAAGGGCAGAGGAAAAGAAGCTCAGATGATAAACAGCGGAGAGTCCGCAACGGCAAATCTGATTTCTCACAATTATCCCTGTAAGCCTGACAAGCGCCAGGGGTGGCCGGGCTACACTGACCTGGTAGACACTCTGATTGGGTTATTTGTCCTCTCTTATTCAAGACTGAGGAATTGTGGGAGCTGTACTGTGGAGAGCTTCTCTGCAGGTGTATAGCAACCCCTTAAAGAAAGTAATCCTCTTTTCACCAGCACCTAAAGACCACTACCCAAATGCACTTTTGGTTTGCAACAAGCATGTAATGTTTGGTCAGTTATATAGTTTTAGACTGTACCCTGTTCCAAAGGTTAGGGGACTTAATAAATAATAGATAATTAACGCTTAATTTACCCAAATTCTCCACTGGGATCATTAACTCTGATCATGTCTTGTCTAAACTTTGAAAAAAAGAATATTTTCTATAGCTTGAGTCATTTTTCATTCAGTTTTTGTTGCACAGACAGAGGTAAACACTTCCACAACGTCATAAAGCCATTTCTGAGATTGGCTGTTTGAGAAGCTACAGGAAGCAAATAAATACCAAGAGTGAAGGCTACGTTCTGATCAGTGTTTTAATTTAAAATACAAGTAACTCTTAAAAAAACTTAGTATGTTTGAAACATCAGGTTGTTACAGTAATTACAGCACAATTAAATCTGACAAGATCTTAATTCTTGATTGAAGTTTCTTAGGGGAGTGCTGTCACCGAGTCCTGTTGACTTCTGGTTCCTGCAGCAGAAAGCACACACACACAAAAAAAGTTTTACCTTTGATGAACTGCTGCAATATCACATATATTAACAATATCAAGATCATGCATTTTCCATACTTATGTGCACTAGTTCTGTCATGCAAAATAATTTCATTAGCTTAATTCTTTGGAACATGAGATCATAAAATCAGTAATATTAAACAGTTTCCTTACCTTTGCAAGGAATTCAATATGGTACGATACCTTAACTTACCGATCCACAAAAGTGTATTGGTGTGAATGTGTGATTTTGTAAGGAATTTCGCTCTTTTAGTGAAGAAGTAAAGGTGTTTTTTTTTTTGAAATGGTCTTTTTTTCAGCTGTTTTGGATTGTTCTTTTTTTTTAATTGCCACAATAGTTCTGTTACTTTTTTTGCAGCATTATTTTTTTTCAAGACCATTTCAATTCTTTATTTTTTTTACAATTCAAAGTAAAGCCAAGAATCGAGAAGCAAAGCCATCATACAAATCATTAAAACCCATACATAAAATATTTACACATGAGCAACTATTCAGTCAATCTATTACTACTCAGCAAAACCTATAGTCTTTACTTCAGTAATGTTACAACACAGGTTTTGTTGTTTGAAGTCAACTTAAATCAAGAGTTCAACATGTGTCATAAACTGATCAGTTGTCATGCGGCCAGGGAAAAAAAAAAATATAAGAAAGAAAAAACCTTTTGTGAAACAAAATAACAAAACAAGTTCTATAACTATTTCTACAGTTTAAGAGCATTACAAAAAAAAAAAAACACCATTGTTGAAATCTGTATTCACATTAAACTGAATCACTTACACGTGGTACTTTTGCCAGTACACATTTCTGCCAAAACATAAAATAAAATAAAATGGGGGAAAAAATAACAACTGTTAAGTCTAGCCAAGGTGAAATGTTCCTAGTCCTTTTAAATACAGGCATTGAAAACGTGTGACGTTGTTGCAACAGCTGCATGTTTTCCACACCAGTGCAGCCCAGGGGTCTCTGACTGATCTTCATCTGCGCCAGGAGCGAGACTCGTTGTCGTCTTCCTCCTCATCATCATCCTGAAGCAATGCATCATCACTCAGCGATTCTTCCTGGAACTGGGAGAAGAAAACAAATTGAGATAACTACTCTCCATCAACAATTTCAAGTAAACAACTGGCAACATAAATGGTGCAACCCGCTGCTTTAGCTGTCATCTCCACCCAACTTGCACCATGTTCCAGAATATGAACACAAAAAGAAAAAACATTTCTTTGATTGAAAATACTAGGAGTTGTAATTCTGTTCTTCTTCTTACATACTAAATGTCATTTCTCTCTAAGCATCTCATTATCATGTGATGTAACTTTGCACATGAACCATGTTGGTCAGTGAGGCAGTTTGTTGCATCTCCCACTGCTTAAGTGCATTCACAGTGAGAAACTCCCACTAACCTCGTCGTCCTCTGGTTCTGCCTCATCGGCGTCCACAGTGCTGAGGTTTGTCACAGGCTTGTGCCAGGCCAGACGCAAACTCTGGTTGTTCAACCTCACTCCATGAACTGCCGCCTACATGCAGACGAAGTGCACAGAGCGGGATGGGAAAACACATGGTGAGAGGAAAGATTAAAAACAGAGTGGAAAAAACTGCGAAACCAAAAATAAAAAGGTGCTGAGAATTGCGGATGACATGATAGTATGACAAAAAAGTCCTTAAAGCGTATAAAAGATCATGTGGCTTTGTTATTATATATACTACTTGAGTTTGAAAACTGGAAGGAAAAAAACACAACCTTGCACTATATGAATCTAATGAAGGTGTAGAAAAGTATTTAGTTTATGGGTGTTTGTGTCAGCATCTCACCTGCTCTGCTTCGGCTCTGCTCCTGTAAGTGATGACTGCATTCAGGGTGTTTTCATCAATCTGGCAATCTTCAATCTCCCCAAATTGCTTCAAGATGAGGAAAAAGAAACATTTTGGTCACTTTTTAATGAAACAGCAATAATCCAGGGCAATTCTTGACGAAATGTAACTCTTGCATCCTTGATATCACTTCTAACTTTATAATTTAGTCACTATAGGGCACAAACACTAGGCAGCATTACCAAAACAAGACCATATTGGTTCATATCTGGATATCAAATCTTTGTTTGCCAATAACTCAGTTTGAAGGTGACTTACAGCAAAGTGTGGCAGCAAGTCTACACGGTCTGTTTCAGTGAAACCGGAGATCTCCAGCGCCCGTGGTCGATGGTCCACAACTGCATGCAGCGGCACGCCTCTTCCTCGCCCTCTGGAGCCCCTTCCCCGCGCTCTGAGGGAACCCCGACCCCGACTGTGGACTCCCCGGCCTCGTCCCGGAGCGAGGAGACCCCGTTTAGCTGCCTGGATAAAAAGAAAGAGAGGAGGGGGGATGGAAAGAGTCAAATACGGCGGGAAATATATGGCTTGTAATAATCACCATAAACTTGAATGTAATCACACAACACATTTCACTTTCTTGGAATAGTGAAGACGCGAGCTTCTGAAAGCCTCTCAGCTGTAGCGCCTGTAACACGTCGTGCTAAATCACAACAGCAGGAGTGCCACCAAGTGGCTGCTGTATGAACAGCAGGCAGAGCAGTTGGATTTTGAGCTTTAAGGCCAAATTTCACCAAAAATATTCAAAATGAGCACTCCTCCTCATTTGTAACATTTTGTAACATCAAGTCCATACCTCGATCTGCAGTTGTGTGTACTTAATCTTCAGCATCGCAGTGTCCTCTCCAGCCTGAGTCTTCTTGTACAGGTCCAGCTCAGTATCCAGCAGCTCCTTCTGGGCCTGAACACATCAAACACATCAACACCGTGCAGCACAGACCTGACACATGCTAGGGGTAAAACTGCATTCAACTGGGATCAGAAGTCTGATCATTTTATTTTTTAATTTATTTTATTAATGTAAATGTATCAAATCAATACACTGAAATTACCGCCTGCACCACTTTAAATGGACTCAATTAAACAAATACAAGATATAGGCTTAATCAAAATATGGTTAACTAAGAAATCTGCCTGTTAAACTGGTTAATAGTTTGTAATAGGCTATAAGAAGAGGAAAAACAGATGCCAAGCCAACGTTTTGCCTCTCCTCCACTTTTACTGCTGTGCCAAATCAATAAAATATAAAGTAAACTTGTGAATAACAATTTAGATAACAGCATAGTGAGTGGGCTTCAAGACAATGCCAGCCAACAAGAAGTGGTTTTCAAGTGCTTCTTCAACCCCTCACTGAGGGTGGAGAAGCTGCCCACACTGTGGAAAACCTGCTGCCTGGTCCTGGTCCTCCTGCCTAGGAAGGAAGCAGCAGTGTCCTGAACGACTGCAGGCTCTTAGCACTGACTTCTCACATAACAAAGACCTTTGACAGGCTAGTCCTGCAACACCTCAGACCCCTGCTGAAAGACTCCCTGGACCCTCTCCAACTTGCATACCAGAAAAACAAAGGCATGGATGAAACCATCGCATACCTGCTACATAAAGCTTATTCCCAACTGGAAAGGCAAGGAAACATGGCGAGTCATGATTTTTGACTTCTTTAGTGCTCCCAAGCTCAGAGCAATGTGGGTATACAAAGTCGAGATGTCCAGGAATATGGACTGTCTAACGGACAAGAAACAGTCTGCCTGACTCCAGAACAGTTTGTCAACATGCTGCAGAGACGCACAGAAACACCCAAATGACTCTGTCACTTTTCCTGTAAAACCTGAATCCCATAAGACCTCCTCTCCTCTGGATCAATGCAAGCTGAAGTGCATTAGTATGGGTTAGGGTTGTATCTACCAACCTGCAATAATTTATTCATTTACTTACTTATTTATATGCCTGTATTTTATTTCTATAAAGTTGTATTTAAGTAAGCAATCAAGACTACTATAAAATCCATGATAAAATAAATCCATGTTAGTTTCTACTCTTTCCTATACCTCCCACTCTACAAGTGCTGATACTGTCAGTAGGATACTTTTATATAACCCTATGGCCCAAAATTGTTTATATTCAATTTTATTGCTTTTATTGTTTCTGTTGTTGCACTTTTTCTTATTGTTTCTGCTTTTTATTGCCTATTATGTATTCTATTTGCATGCTTTTATTGTAGTTTTCATTTCTCCCTGTTGAATCCTTTTACTTTTGCTGCTGCACTAACCTATTTTCCCACAGGGAACAATAAAGTTACCCCTTATCTAATGGACCTACATTTATATTTTAGGTAATGTCAAATACATCTGAGCAGAGATGCAATACCCCACCAGCTGCTGTCAACTGTCCCAAAAGGAATAAGAAGACAGAGTGAAAGTTTGTTAAATAAAATCCTACAACTGTAAACCAAATACTGTCTTCTTCTCCAGTGGTTCAGAGGGAGTGTTAAACCACATGCGTATATTCAAACATCTTTTACACCAGGACAAAACTACCAACCAGGAGTGTGGTAAACAGTGAGAGTGAGATACAATCAATTTCTATTGCAAGCAGCTGAAACACCAAATCGCTGGAGTCAATGATGTAAAATGAACAAATAACACAATTTATCAGTTTGTGTGTGTATGTATGTATGCATGTGTGTGTTGCATGCATAGCACTAGCTGGGAGAATGCCTCACCTGTGCCTTGCTCTTGGCTGATCTTAGCAGGTTGTTGCTACTTGAGATTCCCTTGATCTCCTCTTGTAGTTTGGTGATGCTCTTGGTTAAAGTGGCCAGAGTATCCATAATCTTCGCTTTATCTTCTCCCTTTATTGCTTTGTTCTTCTCAAGCTTGGAGATCAGCAGCTGTGGAGGACAGGGGCAGAACAGAGGTTTGGTCCGACTGCAACAGCTACACTTTCTCACACATTCCTTCAAACACATTTCTGGTGCCCTAATGTGGGTTAAGCTGGAAACATAGGTTAAACAATTCTATCAAATGGTGAAGATAAAGATCATTTCACTCTGAATAGCCATGCAGTCTTATAAAAATTCCTTGTTGTGTCACTTTAAATGCAACCAGGTTTTGGGACAGATGAAGCAAGGACTGAGAATCACATAACAAATGACATCTATTTGTCTCAGGGACTGTTTGTTCCCTCATGTTGCTCAACTGGTGACAGTCAGAGTTGTCTTGAAGCTCACAGGTGCTGCTAACGTGCATTCAAGTCGTTGAAACCTGTTGCCTGTGTAGGTTTCCTGTGGTGTTTCTGTTGTTGTCTACTTCCTGTTTGTGTCAAACTCAGTTCAAACCAGCAGACTCTCGAAACTCCAAACAGCCCAACTGTAGTGAACATCAGCGTCAAAAACTTAAAGGCTCAGATTTACTAAATCCAGGAGTGGGTGCTAAAATGATATCAGCGTTCAAAGTCACAATTGATGCTTTACGTCATTAAAGTGTTAAGACTTGTCACTGGTACAAGACAATCTTCTTGACCAATCAGGGATTAAGTCATCGGCTGTACGGATGCTAAAGGTTTTTTCACTTATTAAAGGCTTTAGTAAGTCAGGGCCATAGTGTGTCCAAGCTCCACACTTGTAGCAGCACATACACACAAGATAAGTCCAAACAAGTATATGTGACTGTATTCCATAAAGAACTGCTTTGTCATGATAGCCATCATAAATCCAGATCTCACCTTCTGCGTCTCAATGTGCTTCTCCAGGATTTCTTGCTTCTTCTTCCTGACATCCTGCTGTAGTCTTAGGGCTTCCTGTAATAAAAAATTATGAGAAATGATAAGGCATTCACTCGCGTCCTCCATGAAATGAGAATTATCGATGACTACTTGACTCCATGTGCATTATCTCCTCATAACATTGACCAGATCACCTGATGCAGTCATAATCCTGAGTCCTTTCCTTTCCCCTTACAGTTTTCCTCTTACCTGTTTCTTCTTCAGGGCCTCCTCAGTGGTCTTCTGGACTGCTTTCAGGGCGGCAGGATTGTATACAGTTTTAGTGAGGCCTGTGGAGGTCGAAAACACCTAAAGAGGACAAAATTGTGTAAGATTAATCAAAAATATGCAATTGAAACATAACATTTGCAATCATTATTCTTGCCTGAATACACAACTCCAGATGTGTTTACAGAAGGAGCTGAGAGGATCAAGGGAAAAAACGCTGAAGAAAAAAGAGGAAGGGCACAAGAAGCCCTAGGTACTGTATACATGGCAAAGCGAGGAAAGGCAGCTTTATTTATTTGACACATTTCATACACAGAGGCAATTCAAAGTGCCTGACATGTAAGAAAACTGGTGATACTGCAAAGTGAGTGGATACTTGCCTTCTCAACAGGGACTGTTGGTTTGGCAGAGAAACCCAGACGCTCCTTCACCGACATTTTGGCAGCATTCTGCACCAAAAAAAAAGAAAGAAAGAAATTATATATGTGTATATATTTTTTTAAATGCATATATATTCTACAGATATTACAAGCACACGTCAACCATCACTTAAAAACCTAGGCATAACACAATATTGTTTTTATACATAAAACACATTTATGACAAGGATTTCTAAAATCTGTTAATCAAATAGTTATAATACAGATATGTATGCACAGGAGGCTTGATATTTTACAGTTCACTGTTATACAAAGTACTGGACAAACTATTTAACGATTACCCTGTTTTTAAAATATTTCAAGTGCTTTTAGAGCAACATGCATACAATATATACCAATACTGATAATTCTGTGGTGAGCCAATATCAAATACATAAGTCTGGTTCTACGAGACACACACCTGAGTGGCTACACTGGAGTCCTGGGTTGGCTCTGAGTTCCCAGGGAGCAGCGGTCCAAGCCGATCTTTGACAGACTGCTTCAGAGTTGTGGCTGAGGGCTGACAGATGTCAAAGGAGATACACACTTTACTTTCAACATTAAAAATTCAACTGTGTGTTCAGCTGCATGTCACAGAGTATCTATGCAAAATGCAAAACTATCCATCTCAAAAGGGGAAATCCACACATGGATGTTGAATGCACTGCAGGGGTTATTTTATGTTGAAATCTTGTAATTTAGTTTATCTGTTTCATCCAATGCTACTTGTATTAGTGTCTTCCTCCCATAATGACTCAACAACTCCTGAAGTAAAGGGCACTCTGTACCATGTACATGTAGGTGGTTGAAGCACAGATCCACAAAGATGCATGCTGTGCCTTCATCACATCTACTGAGGCTACTTCAATAGTCAAACTGGTATCTCTGCCTCTTCTAGGATTCACTGCAAAATCACCAGTCTATAAAGAAGATCCCGCTCTTTGATTCTGAGAGTCTGACAACAAAACCCTGACGTTTACTCATGTTTTAGATAGTTGTCCATATCTATCTAATCTCTGTGTGGCCAGTTATGTGCAGGAAAAAGAAAACACACCAGGAAGCAACCAAATGAGCACAGAAATGCCAAGCACATTTTCAAAAGTCTCAGTTTCAACAAAAGTTTCAGTTTCAACTATTTTTCCTTAAACAAATTTTAGTAAGGTGTTGAGCCTTAACACTATTCATAGCAACCAAAACAAATCTGCATAGGGGGTATATCACTTTACTTACACTACAAATTATTTTGTTTCGATGCCTTCCTTGTATCAAGTGTCACATTCCTGATATTCATTTCATGATAAGACATTTTTTCCCACAAAATTCCAGAGAAAAGTGTATCTGCCTTGGAATCATCTCACCACAGAGCAGGATTTTTCAGTTATTTTAAGAAAAGATTTTAAGACTGAAATATGGCACTCAATGACTTGTTTAGACAGACATTTGTAGTTGAAGTCTTACCATGACTGGCTGTGCCTGAGGCTGTTGCTGTGAGTGAGTCTGGCTCTGCCCTTGTCCTTGACCCTGTCCGTCACCTCCGTCCTCGCGGTACCAGTGGACCCTGATGAAGCGATTGTTGAGCACTGCCTCAGTGCTCTGCATAGCCCGCTTCGCCTCCTCTGGGCAGGCAAACTGGATGAGTGCGCCCTCGGGGTCGTTCTGGTACGCCACCTACAAGAAAGTCAAGAAAGACGTACAATGAGTTATGAATATGAAAGTTTTGTCATTGACATCAGTGGTGGCTTAAATAAAAACAGACGTTGATGCTGCCTCTGTCTGCCAAGAACATTAATTTTCATAATTTTTGAATTAAAATTTACAGTAGCTGATGTGGCAGAGCCAAAAACACATGATGTGCTTTTTTTAAATAACTGTCTTTCAAGTTTTACTGCATTAAATTTAAGACTTTCAAAGACGGTTTCTCTGGCAGTTAAAATGAAATGCACAACCAACTGAACAATTGAAATAAACTGAAGTCAGCCATTGAACTATCAGAATATACTGCAGGTCTGCATTACTTGCTCTGATTTCTGAACAGAAAAACAGCACAGCAGGGGAATTACAGAATTTAAAGATTTCTAAATAGCTAAGTTTAAACAACAGTTCGAAACCAAATCTGGGACCCTTATGCATATCTAATATGAATGTAATCTGCATGAAGAAGCGCTGTTTTGGGACTTGAAATGTAGAAAGACATCTTCAACTGATTTGCATCTGCTTTTTTTCCTGTTTGTACTTTAACTGGGGGTTTAACAGCTCTGAAACTGAGACTGAAACTGTGATACAAACGTCCACGTTCTCCAGACTCGGTTCCATCTTCTATGTTCCAAATGATAGTTTATTTAATGAAACAATATTTTTTATTCATGTTCCCTTGTGGTAATAACATATTTTTGACTTGCAAGTTGCCTCTGGGTATGAAATGTGCTACACAAATAAATTTGCCTTGCCTTGCAAACTACCATAAAAGTCCACAGTATCTGATGGATGGACTGACCTGCAGGTTGACGATGGTGCCGAACTTGCTGAAATGCTCATTGAGCTTGCTGATGTTGTTGAGTTCAGGAGGGATTTGCCGGACCAGCAGCTTGGTGTTAAGGGAGTTGAACGGGGCTCTCTTGTGGTAACCCTGGTGGTTGGGCTTGCTGAAGTTGGGTCTGAGGAGATAAATCATCAAGCTTGGTGAAACTGCTCTTAAAACACACATTTTGTCCTATTTGCTTCAATTTTACCCTTTCTACAACAAGAAATTCACTGGCAGCAGTCTGCATTGCATCTTACTTGTCAAACCAGGGTTTCTTAGGGGGCATGTTTCCATCGTGGGAGACAGCTGTTCTCTTCCTGGAGTCAGACTCCATAACAATCCTCATATTGCTGCTGTTTGAAATCTTATCTGCAACGGCAAAACACAAAAACATCAGTTCTGACTGGCTACAGCAGCAACAACAGCAAACAGTTGGAAGGGAGAAAGCAAAACTCTAATAACAAATAACCGTGTGCATTCCACACACAGCAGAAACAAGAGTTGTGTTGTTTGCTAATGTATTGCTCATTGCTTTATTAGGATCTTCATAAGCTGCCACAAAGTGAAAAATCACACTATGACTACATAACATATCGCTGATGTATTGTATTCTCTTTCTTTGTTTACGCCAAGAACACAACAAAGGTTCTTCCAGTTTGCTCCTCTGTCATTAGTCATGAGAGGACATAAAGAGGACGAGAGGGAAAGGAGACACCACAGCTGCAAGGGGTTTATTTTTTCATCTGAGGTGCATGGAGAACAATACCTCTCTGTGGCTGGTCCACCTCCCCCATGGTGAGGCCTATCAGGTTGGGTCTCTGAGCATTGACCCGGTGGCGGTACATAGGCCTGGAGGTACTGGTGATGCTGGGAGCCTCTGGATTGTACACGTCTGTCTCATAAGTGTCTGGTGAGCAGAAACAGGATACATTTATAATTAGGACCGAAACACATGAATCTGATGATCACATTAAGACATGCATGATCATCACTATCATGATGTGATTATGGTCATATAATGGATCCACACAAATGCAAATGGCCATTACCGGAGGTGAAGAGCGGTGCTGAGGCCTGGGGGAGGGAGGAGCGGATCCCAGACGTGACAATGGTGGGAACAGAGCTGGTGATGGAGTTGGGAGGAGCGTCCATGCCTGAGGCTTGCAAGGGAGGGAGGGGAGGAGGGGGGCCTGGGGTGAACAAAGAACAACAAAATACAAATATTATATACTGATAAGTCTCAGCCAAGCACTCCTATTGGTCAAAAATGTTACCATACTTTATGGATTTTTTTTTATCCTAACTGGTACAGTAACAGGCGAGTTAACCAGCTTTTCATGACTTCTGCATTTTTAATTGTTACGTATGTACACTACTTTGAATCTTTTATAATTTCTGTACACATGTAATTTTGAACAGTGGTCATTCTGTGGCACAAATACATCCAGCCCTATAACATTAAAACGACATCATCTCATATATTATTGCTATATTAAGTCCAATAACATTGAACCAAATCAGTTTAAAATGTTTTACAAACTGTACACTGCAAAATTATTTCAAAACTCTCTTGAAGTGTAAATACTGACCATGTGTGGCCTTGAAAATCAATCAATGCCTTTTAGAGAAAATAATTTTGAATTCCTACCTGCAACAGGTGGCAGGCTTGGT
>OMLF01038662.1:51960-90311 GCA_900302615.1 Holocentrus rufus | reverse complement strand
GGGGGGCAGGGAGGGGGGTTCACTATAAACCGACCACCTTGCAAATCAACGACGGCTGCCGCGAAGTCATGGAACGTTGACATTACGCTGATTATCACCCTAAGCAGGGGCCGTCGGCTCGTCTTCCCGTTTGCTAATACTGACTAAGGCTCAAATCAACAACTTGATTCTCATTAGGGACTTGATATTTGCTTCTGGTTTGCTCTGGTTTTCATTATCACAGCTAAAATTGCTGTTTGATGTCATACCAAAGGAGGAGGGAGGCTGAACGCATAATTAGAAAACAAAGTCCATTGCAACAAAAGGGCTCTAAGCAATGCAACATATTTAGCATTAGTCTGGCAGTTTTATTTACCTGTCCATATTGGCTGTATCTGATGGGCGATATTCAGCTTAAAGAGTTAATCAACATTAAATTACAAAAGGGCAGAAAACAATGGTGAGCTGCCCTCTAGGGGTTGAAACATTCAGAGCATGTTGCACTTCCACACCCAATCAGTGATGTGGCAGCAGGTATTTTCAGCAGCTGTCAATGGCAAAATACCTGCAGCTACATCACTGATTGGGCGTGGCCAGAGGTGCAACTTTCCAAGTACAATATGGTATAGTATAGTATAGAGCATTACAAAAATGGGTGGATTTATTTTTTTAACTTTGTTTTTTACTGAACATTTCACATTTTAAATGGGTGGATTTATGTGTGTCAATATGTCCCATGTGTGAGGTCACAATTGTGTAGCGAGTCACCACAGGTGGCTAACTACTTAGCTGTTAGCAATTTGTTTTTTAAAATTACACCAACTGCTTTCATATTATTTTTTTTAAAGTACTTTGAAGTCATTAGGAAAAATTCATTCATTCATCTCGCAGACAATCGATTTTATGATCCAGAAGTCACGAGAATGCAAACAAATCAGAGACGAGATGAGATAAATCAGAGATGAGATAGCACTTGAACAGTTAAGATGTAGTCAGCACTAACTTATTGGTTTTACTGGTATATGAAAATCCTATCTCCTAATGTCATCATCCTAAACCCTATCTCCTATTTCAATTAAAGGAAAAAAAAAAACACATTAAAAATCATAGGATTGACTTTGAACCCTACCCCTGGCTGAGTCCAAAGTAGGAACACACACACACACACACACACACACCTGGATGTGGTTAGGACTGAAGAAGACCAGGCCCATCAGTAAGCCTCAGCATTAACAAGCCATTGCTGTGCTTTGTAATTGTCAGATGGTAATTTAGTGTCCTCCTCCAAACAACAAAACTAGCGTTATCAATCAACAAAAGAGCAGTCAACATGGCTGGGCCGTTTGCGTGTATCTGTGAGTAAATGATGCATGACAGTGAATTTTAGGCCTGCTTTTACATTTGCCTCCATCTGCCCACAATGCCACGGGGCTTTAAATGGTGGAGAATAACAAGATGCCATGAGGTCGAGAGGGCGAGCCGCGTGCGCTGAGTGACAGACGGTTTAGCACTAGCTGGGGAGTTCAGCTCGGCAGGTCAAAGCACAAAACTTTTTTTTTTTTTTTTTTTTTGGCAAAGAGCTGAACGGGAAACAATGTGAGCCCCCCTCCCGCCCCCATCCTTCCATTCACATATTTATTCATGCTCTCTTTTGTTTTTACAGCACGCAGAATAAATGGCTCAAATGACAGCGGCGCAAGCCTGCACATTGTCAACACAGGCAATAAGTCACCATTAAGCCCGCTCATTCCCACACTTTGGACCTTTGACAAATCCCTCTGCCCCCGTTGATGGCTGCAGCAGTATTTGACCTTATTTGTATTCAACTTACAGTATAAACGTGAGAGCAAGATGTTTAATCCATACGCTGTAATAAAAAAAAATAAAAAAAAAACAAAGCACTTCAACTTGAAATCATCAAGTTTGCTGCCTTTAACGTTACTAAAATGGTTAATAGCAGCACCCAAGTTTATTGTTCTAATGTAGTAAAACTGAGTGAGTTTAGTAAGCAAATGTCTGGCATTGTGTTTCTGAATTCAATCCACTAAATTAGGCACTACATCAAAATAATAATAAAAATAATAACAATAATAATAGTAATCTTTATTTATATTGCACCTTTCTTTGTTTTACTACATCCCAATATGACTTTTTTTATTAATGAGTTTGTGATTTGCCCAACATACTGTGCATAAGTCTGTTCGGTAACTTCTGGAGAGTCTGCAAGTCAGCTAACAATGTCTTATAAAACTATTATTATTGTCAGTTTGCTAACATATGCTTTCAACTCATAAAGTCTGAAGCGAATAACGAGTAATTTAATTGCCTCTAAGTTAATGACTAAAGATGAGTTTGTTTTTTACATCGTAGTTTATTTCAGAGGTGAGAAGGCAGCTTTCTGCTCTACCTGTGGCTGAACCAGTGCAGCCCTGTGTGGGGTTTCATTATTTTCACCCTGGTCATACAGGATCACCCACATGGACTTCCCTTCATCACATATATGAAGGGATTAGCAAATGCCTGGTGGCCTTGTGTTCAAGCCTGTGTTCAGTTCACTTGAACAGATGCAGTGATAAAGGAGGTCAAAGGCAATCACACAAGGCAATAACCATCAATATGAAGACAAATCAATTATATTTTCAGGAAATATTTAATTTATGTCTTCTAAAAGATTAAGATTTTTGTCAGCCAAAAAAATGAATATAATTATATGATGCATTCTGCAAATTTTAAAAATTCTCTGCTATCAAGTCAATGAATTCAACTTAACTTTGATCAGAATTTGAAATATTGAAATCTTGGAATGGAGAATGTCATATGGATATCTGAACTACTAAGAAATGATCACAAGTGATGATCATGTACTGTAGTTTCCGCTTACAATTGAACTGACTGAACTGCGAGCAGACTCTAATAGTCCCATGATGAAACGTGATCCCATGGGTGCTGCTTGTGAGAAGAAAATGGACTTTGACTGATCCTTCTGTTTGGCCCCAGGGGCGTGGTACAGCTGCTGTCCTTGCTGTTCGCAGTTCCTACAGTGGAGCAGTGTAGTATATTGTCAGCAGGCACCTCAGACAGAGCCAATATAGCGGGTGCTGCTGACGAGCTTCAGACCCAGAGACACTGAGGGAGCTCAGCAGATGATCAGCAGGCCACGGTCGTGCAGAACTGAAGGAGTGAAAACACAATCGGTACGTCCATGGAGAACAGGGTTGAACAAGATCCGACATAAAAAAGGGAATCAAACATCAGCATCGGTTAAAGGTGACCTATAAGCTCCTGGGGAGCTGTGGTTTCCCAAAGTATGGCTGTCATTTTCCTTCTGTATATATTGCTTTAGATGATAAATGGGTATTTTATGTTAATAGAATGTAAGAAAACAACCAAATAAAAGGATCTGGGAAAAAAGAGCTCCACAACATTGTCAGTGAATGTTTCTGGGATGCTGGAAAGATTTCTTGAGGTATTGTGGGTCAATGAAACATCAATGAAGATAAATTCCTGTGTAATGATTTAGGCTTTCCTCTTTTTTGCACCTTTTTTCTGAATAAATACTTTCTTAAGGTAGTTCATATGAATGGAGTTACGGTTTTAAATAGTGGACAACATGATGGCTCCACATTAAATTTATCAGCTTGCCAAAATGAATGCCATGGATTGGCTGAATTCACTGGATTATATGCATCTTTTAAGAGTTTAACCTCCATATCACTGCTCACTCTCGGCCATTTCCAAAACAATTACAATAAGTGAGTTTTGGAGGGGAAAAGAAGTTGGACACATCACATCTCCTTAAGGACTTTATAATTAAGATGTAAGACCACATAGTTATGAGTCCAAAGTTTTGGAGAAAATACATTTCATACATGCCGTCTTGTGCATGTAGCATATAATCCATCTGTAATGCATGAGCTGTTTCATATGCATCACCTTTCACTTCAGCACCTATCCACAGAGGCCAAAGGATGTGTTGTTGACTAGGCCCATCAGGTCAACAATCCTGTGTCAGTATCCTTGTGTACTGCCCAAATTAAATTCCTGTTAAAATTAAACACAAGAACTCACTAGGGGAATGTACAGTCTAGAATGAACAATTTCAAAGGTATCTAATAGAGTCCCTGCTGAAAATATTTTCAGCAGGGACTGAAAATATGAACTGGTCCTCTGAGTCAAATGATTAAGAAACAACCGTAACTTACTGCAATGCACAAACTTTGCAGGGAATGTGTATCTAGACGAGAAGATTACTTTCTCACAGCTGACTGACCAGGGAATGGGTAGATGGTCATTAAGCCAAATTGTCCGATCCATCAGAATCGTATGCCACCAAGCGTATCAATTCCTTTCATCAATGCCGGCATGTTTTTCTGACAGTTGCGTAATGCAAATCCATTTAAATAAAGGAGCACTGTAATGTATATGAACATGTTAAAATGTTATTAGGCAGACATGGTGGTCACACACTGAGGTTGTGTGTAGTTGCTGGTCTTGTTGTAACCCACACTGAAGGCACTGACCTGTACTTTCTACAGTGTTCAGACTCAGATAATAAAACAGCTGTGTTGATGCTGAAAACCTGTGTAGGTCTATTTTTGTTCCCATACTGAAAATCGATTGAAAATCAATAAAAGAATTGAAAAAGAATTGGACTGATAAGCAGAATTGATAATGGAATTGGTACCAATAAAATCTTATCAAATTGAATTGAAGCTACTTGCGCCGGGCACATTCAGTCAGAACAGGGCAGGCCGTCGCACAAGTTGCTCACAGTGTGAACAAGCAGTAAGATGTAAATGTCGGGCAACCATCCAGCAGCCCTACAGAAACAACCCAATTCCTGCTGCGATGCTTATTCAGCTGAGATCTGGACGTAATTCCTCATGTCACGTTAAAAAAAAAAAATCCAGCCAAACCACAGCCAGTTATCTCTACTGGCTTGGTGCAATGTGTAAGCAAAACACCTCATATATGCAGTCCCTCTAAAAAGTCCCCAGAGAGTTAAAAAAACAGTGAACTCACCAAAGTAATTCTTCATAAGTACTTCATCTGTTCCTAGTGTGTTGTAATAAAAATGACAGAAAGAGCTGTGGTTGCAGAACAGTGACGGGTCTAAACCCTCAGAGGGCTCATAAAGTGGGCAAAGCTGCTTTACCCTGGACAAGACCGAAGCTGAGGTCATCATCTGCACCACAAACTACTGCAAAGGCCTCACAGAACACAAATGCAGACCTCATGCCCAAGTTAAACACCCCAAATATTTTGCAGGAAATATTCAATTAACTTCAAAAGTGTACGACCATACCATTACTTTTATTGTAGATATACTCGGCTACAATTATTACAAAAGAAAAACAAACAAGAAAAAAAAATTAAAGGTATTTGTGATCCATAAGGTGCAGACCGCAAACCACTGCAGCACGGTATTACAGTATGAGTGAAGAGTTCAATTTTTATTCCAATGTCCCTTAAAATTTTGCTGCAGGTTGTGATGGCCCATATTTCCCCATACTGATAAAGAGTTCGTCGATCATTCCGTTTTTGTTCCACTCTGCTGGTGTTCTGCTGTTTGGTGATGACTTTGTTCCCCAGAAAGTCACCATCATTGCTCCATGCTGGCTTTGCACACCCAATTCCATGCTGTGTAAAGAGCACACTCCCCACCCCATTTTTCATTTATCAAAGGCATTTCATTTTTCACTTAACACTTTCCAAATGGACCTTAAAGGAAAAATCCAACCTAAAAACACTTAACACTGCTTAGAACGGCTCTCGGCAAAGTATCTTGCATTTCTGGGCTCGTTTTGTTGTTTGGTGGTGTTATCTTTCTTTATTCCCCAATGAAGATGAAGTGAAGTCACGCTGAGATGTTTCCAGGAAAAAGATTCAGCGATCTAGAACGTCAACGGTAAATGTCCCTCAGATTCAAAGAATAAAGGCTTCTTTCCGGAGCCACCACTTTGCACTGGCACTCAACAATCGCACAGGGAGAAATCCATCATAGAAGAGGACAGAGAGACCAATTTCTCCAACAGTAGCCTCCACAGACCAGAACGCAATGCCTCCGTAAGACATGTTATGCCTTGAATATGGGAAGCGGATGCTGTCATAGACACATATAACCCACAGCTGAACACACATTCAAGCTATTTATATGCCCCTGTGCCCCACTTTTGATCGGAAGCAACAAGTTTGCTGTTGAGTAGATGAGGCAGGATGAGGGAAGGTGGGTACATCGAGACAGTTAATTACAACACTCAATCACAAAATAAATGACATCACAGATTGATGCTATACAACAGTGGAAGAGTATCCAACGGTGGATTTTTCCTTTAAGCAACCTATAAAGGGCTGGGGGAGGTTTGTCTTACTAGACCAAACTAACACCACAGGAGAAATACAAAATAGACCGGGAGCATCGCCTGGATGACATGCAATTATTTCCATATGAAAGTAGTCAAAACAGAACTTAATCAAGAGGGACAGTTCACTTAGTGTGATTCAAGTCATGCTTGGACATGGTAGTTTTAGGGTTACAATTCAATATATTTCAAAGAATCGTTTAAGGCAGGACATGAATGTACACAACGTCCATACATTTTAGCCCCTAATTGCGGAGATCTCTTTACTACAGTGTATTCATCAGATGATAACCTGCAGGCACATTTGTCACCCCTCCCATAGCCCCTTATTTTCTTTAAATAGTATTGTATAATACCAGCAATTGAAACAGCAGCAAAGCCTGAACCACAAGTTAGTCCTCTTAAAATAACGGCATCATATATACACTTTTTTTTTTCCTCCATCTTTCACTCCCTTTCACACTCTGACATGAGGTAAAGTATGGCGCCCAAGTGCAATGCTCAATTGTGCTACATGTACAAAAGGAAAAAAAAAAGGAAAAAAAACAAAAAAACAAAATAACAAATATGCCAGTAATAGAACACAGTCTGCCACAAATAATGCAGGGCTACCTTAACTTCAACACTCCCAAAAACAGAACCCGCCCGATCCCCAAAAAATTTAAATAAAAAAGGTTTTAGGAAACTGATGCCACATCTGGCTTAAATGATTATTTGTGAGAATGTCCTTATTTTTATCAGCCTGACAAAAATAAAGAGTGGGCGTGGCACCTTATGAGTGATTTCACATTCTTTTTAGTAATCCCTTCCCTGCCCCTCCCAGATTTCATATCAGTGAGTCGAGTCTCATGTGGAAAATTAGTGTGTCTGGCTGTACGAATTCAGCAGAGAAGAAAAAAAAATACACATTTCACGAATGTAAAAAATGGCTGTTTGTACACTGCAGACTTAAGTGTTGGAAACAGTGTGACTGGCTGGGGCTGGAAGTCCAGTTACACTCCAAAGCGAAAGTCTGACATTGATCCATTTTTCATTTTAAAGGGGGGAAAAAATAAAAATAAAAAAGCACAGCCCAGATTTCAGGTTTTATATAGGTACACTGCGGGGTCAGACACTTGCTTGAGAAATAATTGCAGATTGCACTCTATTTGATAATAGATTCAAGGAATAACTGCTTCTATGATGTTATATGTTGGTAAGTGAATTTCTACTACTATAGTTCACATTCCTTTTTCACACCAAAAGGATTTCACAATGAATTCACGCTTCACATGGCTATTTGTGGAACCCGAAAAAGCCAAATGAAATGTATTGGCACCCAACGTCAGTACTGCATTCACACAGATCTGCTAGAAATCAAGCTGTCAGCCGACAACAACGCTGCGGTATATACTTGTCAAGGATTGTTAAAATTGAGAGGTATGGAGGGAGATTAGTGCCAGGAAGGATTGTAGATGAACTGTGTAAATTCTAATGTCATGCTCACTTTAAACTATTAGATTACAAAAAGTAAATACACTGAATCAATGCATTCAAAAACTCCTAAGGCATATTTTAAATCTGAATGTAATTATTGTTTTGAACTGTAATTTCAAATTCAGTAATCTGAATTAAGATTGAGCTCTGAGACACAACTCCAGTGACCTAAGAAAAACTAAGATTCAATCCAACAACATTTAAGTCTGTACTTATAAAATGTTTCAACAAATACTGGACATACAGTCTTCTGATACAGTTTCTGGCCTTCAGGGAATTTTTTTTTCAAATACTTGACTGAAAAGTAGCTGGTGAAAGTGCAGAACCAAGACAACAAGGCAGAACTTCAACCAGCTGGTACAGACTATTTGTTGGCTTTCTAGAAGTCCCTCGATGTGTGTCTTATAAGTTCAATCTGAGCTGAGAAAACTATGAATGTGAAATTATAGTTTCACAGTTGAAGTTAGATTCAATAATAATAACCGTTACTTTTTGCCTTTGAATGAATCCATTTTTCAAATTCACCTGTTCAGTATGACCACGGCAAACTCAAATGCATGCGATTCAAATGCAATCTCTGCTGGCACTAATCTCTCTCCATAGGAAGGCACTGGGTTGAACTTTTGTGTTTTTGTTGTTCAAGACATAACAGATACAAATTACTCTGAGGGAATGTACTGTAGACTCAGTGCAAAAATGATGTTTGAGTGTGACAAAGACAAGACCTCAGCTTTCAAGGTACAGATATCACAGTAAAAATACTACAGTATGTGTCACTGCCATAGCTATTTGTTAAATTGCAGTCTTGTCCAATAAGCATTGCTGTTTTTGTGTATTGATATACATGTTTAAAGACAAGTGCCTGGCAGAGAGCAGAGTGCAGTGTTTTTGAGGTAGTAGCACTATGGGTGGGATATTTGACTTAACATTGGATTTCAGGTAGCCATATTAACACAGCTTAGGAAACACAGGCAAAAATCACTTCCAACACTGTTATTCATGAAGATAGTTTTGAAGAAATAAGTCAAGTATCATTCCCTCTGCCTGCGTTTAGGGATATAAGTCTTACTTTTTAACATAAATGAGTGCAAAGGAGGGTTTGCAAAGAGAAATCCAGAAAAGCTTATGATTAAAGAGTGCAATCTGATTACCTCTACAAGCATTTATACCCATCTGATCAATCCTTTATGTTTGCCTTTTCCCAGCATTTCAAAAGTAGCTTCTCAATTGATAAAATTAATGAAACTGATTTCTAATCAATGAGGAAAAATTAGTTAGGCTTATGTGCAGAGAATACACTTCCTGTCCCCCCAAAATCATCAAGCATCAACCTAAAGTAGGGGAGGGGAAAAAAACGACAACAATGCAGCTCTCCTCTACAGCTCGATAGCTGATAGAACAGGACAACCAAACCAAACAGATTTCAACAAAAAAGGTCAAATAAAGAGGTATTATAGTTACAGTGCAAAAAGATGAGAAATTCAAGCTTAATACAAAAAACATAGCACCAAAAAAAAAGACAAAAAAGAAAGAAAAAAAAAGAAAATGCATGCAATTAACTGAGGTATTCAAGTGAAAAGGGCTTACTGATAAGAAAAAAAAATGACATTTAGGCAAGAAGCAAAATTTGTCAGAACTGAAAAGATGACAAAAACAAAAAGGCTGGTATCCTTTATCCCTAGGAATTGACTTCAACCTCATAGTGTCACATCTGCTATAGCTTTGGTAAGTTAAGGGATGTGAGGACCACTAGTGTGTGGAAAATTAATTGAACTTTTATCCTAAAGACTGTACTCTTTAAAAGATTCTGTGTGTCTCACACAAGTATCCAATTTGTAGAAAAGTCTGCAGCATATTGTACGAGTGATATGTCTTTCTCTAGCTGTTATATCAAAAATCGACAATTCATTCGATGGAAAGACATTTAGTGCTCAAGAATGACTTGTCAAATTCATTCATTCTTGGTATCAAAACACATTAAACCGAAACCAAGATGTTCACTAATGCCATAAACATCTAATCTCTCCCTCTCACACTCTAGATATATTGATAGATTTATAACATTATATAAGCCATCCAGTTGTCATGGTTAATACATAAGCTACACAAACATGCAACCTCAAGTGCGGTTAAAAACTACTTTAAATTACAGTAACTGGGAATGTTGAAATTCCTATCCGTTTTGCAGGATATGAGGGTGGGCCTTAGCATCTAAGGCAAAGAATATCATAAATGTATTTTATATTTTTTTATATATATATACTTTGCTACGTATATGATTTTGGTGTCAACCTGACCACACAATTTTCAAAATAACAGACCCTAATGGAATAAGTGCAATAATGATTAAGAATACCATTTCAAGACAGATTTCAGACAGAAGTGCCACCAGGTTTGCTCCAGTGGTATCTGTAAGCCATGTCCGCCATTAGCGTTTCAAAAACCGCTTTAAAACTGGCACTAGTGCACAGGCTGAGGAGTTTAGCGTTTTTTTTTTTTTTCTACATACTTTGATTTACACCTTTGATTGAACTATGTACAATCTAAAACTACACAAAAAGCATAAGCTTCATCTCAGACATAAAAGTAAAAAAAAACAAAAGGAAAAAAAAAACTAAAAATAACAGTGAGGAATAGACATTGCGACCTGACCTTTTTTTTTCCTTTTAACACTTTGCTAAACGTTAATAAAGCACTCGTGTGATTACACAAAGCAGAGAGGGAAAGTAAAGATTGTGTTTGCGCAAAAAAATAAACACAAAAACAAAACAAAAAAACATCTAATGTGAAATCTGTTATGAGATCAGTCTGCTTCTTGTGTTGCGTCTCCACACAGTGTTCCCTGGCTGCCTTGGTTGTGCCACTGAAGGCTGAAGATACAGGGCTAGCATCGCGCTGTGTTGGGGAAGTTGAGTTGTCGCTTTTTCTGTTAGCGTCAATAGCTTAGGTGCTAACGTTGGGAGCTAGCAGGAGAAGCTCAGTTGTTTTGGACCTGAGGTTGATTGGCTTTGAGGCTGCGCAGAGCCCGTCGTGCCGCTGCCGACTTGGCGATCCGGTAGCTGCGGCCAACTCCTTTGAACTTGCCCTTACCGACGACCTCTACAGTCACCCGAACCTTGCCGTCATACGTTCTCTCTGCAGGGCTACAGAGGGAGGTTTTGATATAAGATTAAAACAGGGATGCACCAATCAATTACTGATGCTGTAGCCTGTGATTGGCTGATCACTAATGTGACTGCCAACTGAAATGATGCATTGTAGCTGGACTCTGAAGTAATCATGTTAAAGTGGACTGTGTTTAACACATTGTTCTTTTAACAATATGACACTGCTGTCTTACTGGGTGGAAATAAAGTTTGTATCCAACCAGTGTTATTACATGTTAATGTGTTTCATGAAAATGGTTTTGAGTGTCTAATCATTTAAGCTATTAAATCCATAACACCATGTCAGAGACTAGATTATGTATGTGACTTGTCAATTCTTATTAACATCACAGCCTCTTTAACAATAGATTCTCTGTTCAAGCCCCATACTCAGTTACTGTCAAATGGCGTTTGGGCACACACAACAAGTGTAGGACTTATAATGTACGCAGACAATCAAAATGGTGATCAGCCAATCATCTATTTACAGGGTTCCTGCAGGGTCCACCAAGTCAAATTTAAGACTTTTAAAGACTTTTTTAAGATCATTTAGACTGCAATTTAAGCCCTGCTTCACGACCACATGGGCCAACAGCGGGCTTCACGCTCATTTCCCAGAATAATTGTTCCTGGTCAAACAAGACCAAATTGTATTGAGAGAGAATGCCACAGTATTTCAGATTTCCATCACGTCGAGATGGATTTAAGGATACTTTTACTTTGAAATGTGGCGATTATCCTCAAGTCGAATGAGTGGTGAGTGTATATGTATGTCTGTGTGAGGCCTTTTTATTAGATTCAGAAGATATGTGATCCAACTTAAGTCCGTTGAATTAAAATTAGGACAAAATAAAGTGTAACGCTTTGTGACTCAAATTAAATTACAAAAGCTTTTAAGAACTCTGACATTTTAAGACCTTTTAAGGCCTAAAGTTCAGATTATTGATTTTAAGAATTTTTTTTTTTTTTTTTTAGACTTTTTAAGAACCCACAGGAACCCTGTATTTAGAGTGTCTATCAACTGATTACAATCAGTAAATTGATTTAAATAATTTAAATAAATCAACACAATTAGCCAATTCAGGAATATCAAAAATCTAAATCTGACTGCTGTAAATGTTAAATGTACTAAAAAAAACCCCTGTGTAAAATGGAGGGCTTGAGCAAAGTGGTCTCCTACCTGAACTTGGCAGTTTCTGGTTCCATCTCCAGCAGTTCCCTCACAGGAGAGCGGGGCACATTCGCAGAGAATTTCTCTGTATGGGCGAAGAATGGGGGTGTTAATGGAAAAACAATCATAAAACTGCATATTATACCTCTTCAACTCTCAAATTCTTCCTCACATACCATCACAACTGTCAAAAATAAAGAATGTTTGCAATCACTTATGATCCCTGCATGAACAGCTAAACAATCAAGAAACAAAAACAAGAATGAATCATTTCCCCTTCACTCCGCCTCACCTATAAGTGGCCTCATCATTGGATAATACACTTGCCACACTGTTTCCAATGACATCCTGCTGTCCATGTAAATTGCTCCGGCTAGCGACTCGAAGATATCCCCCATTGCCTTGGGGACCTCAATGTCCTCCTCCTTCTCTTCATCTTCTTCGGAGCGCCGCAGCTGAGGAACAAAACCACACGAAACTGTTGTGCCATCATAAAACACCATTTCAAGTGTACTAAATACAAATACTAAGTATAGCTATATCCACAAAAATATGTAAATTTTCAATGAAATGGTTTTTACTTTCATCAATGAGTGTAGAAAATATGAAATTGTGAGAATCAGAAGTCCTTTCTATACAGAGAGGCCTATCAGTTGATTTCTCCTGAGTCAAACCAGCAGTTTTGTTAAGTATCAAAAGTTACTTTCATGAGTGCAGCAATCCATTAGACCAAGCCTGAGTTTTTATTCCTCCCGCCCCCATTTGATTGACTCTTCAACTCCACTTGTTATCATGCACTAGGCTCAACAAACAGAAGTAACAGTAACTGTTAGTTTGTTAGCACAGCACACCAAAGGTTATTTTACCAATCTAACACTCAATGAGAAGGAGTGAGGGCTAGCAAAGTGCTTCCATTTAAATCAGAAGCTTTAGCTAGCAATGGTGTCAGTCGTGGACTTTCTCACATCAACTCCACCATCAAAAGCCTTCAAAGTTTAAGTTTTTAGCAAGTGAGCTCTACAGCAATGTTAGCTAGGAAAACATTTGTAACCATAACATTTGTATTAGCACTGCAACCAGCAGGATATTTTCACTTTGCTGGACAGTTGGTTGGTCTTACCAGAGTCCAGACAATATTGTTACCCCACAAGGGGAACTAAAGCCCACCCACTCCTGCTGGAAAGGATTATTATAGAAAATACAGCCCCGAAAACTCCATTTTATTACAGTTAGTGAGTTTTAGATACTCCTTGTGTATCCCATGTTGTCCTTAAGGCATAAAAGTACCTCTCAAACAGAAGGGATATGGTGCCATTAAAGCCATTTCCAGGCAAATTAAATCCAAATGCATTTATTTCCTTCAATAGTCAAGTAAGTCATTGGAATATAACAAACACTATACACTAACAAACTGACTAACTTTTTACGCAGAACTTTTTTGAATGTTGACTATAATTTAAAACAACAACAGACTAAAACGGCAAAGATAATGTTTCTTCCTACAAAGCTTTGTTGGTCAGTGCTGAAGCCAGGGATTTATAAGCCACAGCAGCATCTGTGGGAATGGGACCCACCTCAGAGTCCATGCCTTGCATCTCATTCTTCTCTAGCTGAAACTGCACAAAGTCATCGATGACGTGGAAAAGTTCGGGCGAGATGGCCTTGAAGTACTTGTGGTAGTCGTACTTAACAGCTAGAGAGGCGAAGATGGTGTTGTTGACGAGTGCTGATCGCAGGTCAGTCAGCACGCCGGGAGAGTGCTGCCGCGGGTCTTCATAAAGGTGCTTCGTAATGAGGTAGTCTAGAATTGCATCACCAAGGAACTCTAGCCGCTGGTAACAATCTAAAGGGAGACAGCATTAACAGAGTCAGATAAGTAGATACTCATGGGTTTCACAGTGAGGATTTAACTACCCTAACTAATCAGTTGGTTTTATAATGTTGATGGAAATGAGAACGGCGTGAGGTTTAGATATTGAGTGCTGCCAGGGAATGGTCTAACCTGTAATGGTATTGTAATGGTAGGAAGCGTGGGTGAAGGCCTGCAGGAGGTAAGCCTTGTTCTGGAAAGTGTAGTTGATCTTCTTCTCAAAGTTCTCAAAGCCGGAGATGAGGTGGTTGAGAGTTCGCTCTGCATCTGGATGGTCCAGCATGCAGCGGGGCGGGATCTTCAGCCAGCCATAGTGGAGGTCATGGGCCATCGCCTGTGGACTTGCTTCTGTTGCATCCATCACAGTCCTTCTTTCCACTGGTAACACCTGTGTTCATAATTGACAACCTAAGTATGAAGGAACTAACAGAACTAAATCCATTTAATAACCTCTAATGGCATAGTACAGATAGGTTTATAAAGCCTTGCAACATGTGTAAACATGTGGCCGGGAGGGTTTCTCTATTCATGAGTTAAATGTCAGAGTTAGACTGTGTGGAGGGAAGGAAAAAATACTATAATATTGTGGTTCCATTTCAGCCAGTGGCAGCAAATCAGTTATTTGGGTAAATTTTGGATTGAGAAACCAAACAGAGCAATGTTAGGTCTTTAAAAGTAGCGTTATCTTTAACCTTTTGCATTCAGTAATGCAACACTGTGACACATAACAGGACAAACAACTGACAAGACACCAATATCTGACTGGTGTCTTGTCAGATATAGACAGATGACATTTGATATTTGATGATGACATTTGATGATATTTCTTTAATAGCTGTTTGGATTTCAGCTGCAGTTTTTCAGTGTGTTAACAGATTACTTCAAGTTATTTTAGTTCACCTGCAAATTCTGCATTATTCATATTTTAATTGCCTAATAAAGAGGAGTAAAGAATTTAAATTGTTATTTTGTTAATTTTGTTACATAGTCCATACTAGTTATGGACATAATCATACAACTCAAACTAACAAGCTACAATGTACAGTTTGTATCAGTTCACTGCAAGCTCAATACATTTTGTTCATGTAATAATCATAACATCACCCATAATACTGTCATCCAATCACAGTGACACTGAATCACAACCTATAGTATTAATATTGAATCGGATCAGAGTGCGTCCTGTACTATTGATGCTGAATTGAAGAAAAATTTGTCCGAATTTTTGACAAAAATATGTGCATTTCAAGTAATTTCAGTAAAAAAAAAAAAAAAACACCAGGGCTGACCCCATGTAAGAATTTTCTTAGTCAACTCAAAGCCATCTATGCCTGACTGTTGTTGACTGATCATTAATGTTGAACTTCCTTTTTTCCATATATGCAGCCACCACTTTGATAAATACAATGCTGACACAGCAGGTCCACAAAGACTCAATAAGGTGCACAAAGAACACAAATCAATTATCAGGGTGTAGTACAACAAGGCATGCTACAGGCATTCTGACTGACTACACTACTGGACATGACTGACCTTATTTCGGGGCCTGTTGCGGGTTATAAACCATTAATTGTTTTTGCTTACAGGACAATATTGCCAGCATTTGCACTGCATTAACTTTCTCTGTGAGCGTTGGCCAAGTTTAAACAATTCCAATATTGTTACTATTCACAAACACCGCTACTGACATATGCCGATTTGGACCAAATGCCCAGATTCAGTGAGGAGTGCAAAAGTGCTAACCTTGAGGCCGAGAGAGCAGAGGAACATCTGGGCAGCTCTCTCTCCACAGCTGGTCAGATAGCAGCCCAGGAGAGCCTCCACACAGTCGGCAATGCTCTTGTCGGCAATGCACTGCTCCGTGTGCAGGTCATATGAGATGGACTGCTTGCCCAGTTCCGCGCCACAGTTCTCCTCCGACGGGTTCCAGAAACCCACCACGAAGTCGTCCTCCTCGCCGGCCTTGCTCGGGTCCAAGTAACACATGGCATCCCATGAGCTGTAGTCGAACTCATCGGCAGAGGGCCCGCCAGGCGCCACCTCTGAGGGGTAGTGGGGTGTGGCGTGGTGAGGGGGCTTTTTGGGGGCCTTCCATTCATAAGACGACTCTGGAGCAGGGGAGGAGCCGGAGGCCGGAGTCGGAGAGGGTGGGAAGCCACTGATGGAGATCTTCTTGCCAAAGGCACCAGAGCCAATCAGCATGTTGTCGATGAACCTGATGTGCTCCTGGTAGTACTCTAGGTCATCTTCCATGTTGACCTCATCCTTCGGCTCATCCTTCAACATCAGCTCCCCATCATCGTCCCCCTCCTCTCCATCCTCCTCATCCTCCTCATAGTCATCCCCTGATCGTCCATTGGCCAAGAGCTCCTCTTTGGCCTAAGTGATGAAAGGGAAATGGTGAGACAGACAGGCAATCGAAGAAATTAGAGGGAAACATGAGTGAACACAACAGGGTTTTGTCTATATAGCTACTCAAGTCAATTTTGTTTTACATTCGTTCATGAAGGACAAAAAGCCATAGTGCTGCTGGAAGAGTCAAAATCACTTGAGTCTCTTGTGATTGGTTCACTCACTAAATGTGAAAATGTGTTACAAAAGACTATCAGTACATTTTGCATGCTTGACTTGGAAATCATATGAAGACATATGGTTGCTCACCCCAAAGTGGCAAAGAAAAATACATGGGAATTGGAATCATTTGGTGTTGGGGGGAAAATTATAAGATCAACTTTTCTGGAAAATCGTTCTTGTTCACACATGACCCACAGGATTTCTGGATGAAGCTGCAAGTGTCAAAGGGCCTTATGATGCATAGCATTGGTCAGCAGATAGCTGAATCTTATTCAACTCCCAGCCTGATACAAAGGCAATATGTTGTGTTGAGGATGTGAAACCCTGATAATATGCAGTATGCTGTATGCTGTATATGGCTTGACAAAAGTAGTACTAATCAGATGGCAGTATAATGGCAGCAAATTCAGCATTGAGTTATGGTGGCAGGTTATTAAGGTATGTTAGCAAGTAAGCCAGCAAATACCCTATGCTTATAGAGTGAGAGACGTTAGTGCCTATAAAAAGAAATGTCAATACAAATGCAGCCAAAATATGAGCCACTTAGATTAATACTTGCACAATGGATAAAACGATATCAAGTTGTAAGCAATAAAGAAATAATTCACACACAGCCCATGAAGTTCTGGCAAACTCTATACAACCTGAGATGTATTAAGGTATCTTAACCAAAATAAGCTTTCCCATTCAAAAGATTCCAGGACAAGTTGACTCAGATGTGCTCGAGAAGCTAAGTGGGATTTGAAGAGATTACAGGGTTTCAGATTGAATCGCAGCATCGGGTCTTCTTGCAACTTTTTGAGATGTGTAAGGAGATGTTGCCTAGCCAACTCCATGACTCATAGGCATGTTTTTCTTGTACTGTGGTGAGGAAAGTTCGATAATATTACAGCTCTAGTCATAATACAAAAGTTGTGAATCCATTATTTGCTCATTTGTAGAAATACTGAATTTGCCAGCTATACATAACCACACCATAAATGACACTAAAACAATAATTACACAGCCGTTCACAGCTTCCTGCTGACTATCTAAGCCTGAAACCAAGGACATCCCAACATCGGAAAAAATGGTTTGAGACACTCAGAAATGTCATTTGGGACTGACTTTGACATTAATCTATATGAAATGCTTTGGATCAAATTTATGATTCTTAGAGACTTTAAGACCTAACATTGTGTTGATGTAATGGAAATTTATGAATTTCAACTTTCTTGTGTCTGTTAAGCTTGTTTTAGAATGCATGTAATTAATTGTTGACAGATGTTTTTTTTCACACAGTACAGTACAATCTGCACATTTATTTAATGGATGTAAAAATTTGGCAAATAGCACTGAAAAGAATGTTTGAATCTGAATCAAACTGAATTGCCCGAATCAAGAAAAATCGGTGACATGCAAGTACATCCTGTTCTTGTGCATGATGAAGTAATTCTCCATGCTAGGAGGGGGCAGTAGTGTTGGAAAAAAAAAGTCGACCAGAGATCTCAGGATCATGGAAAGATAAAGACAACTAGCATTACACCATCAATTTCACTCCACTCTGAATCTGTTCAAATTGTTGTTATTTGAGTCAAGAACATCAACACGACTCAATTTTCATTTCTCTTCTTGCGTCCCGACTCATTCGGCCCAAACTGTCAATCAGAAAGCTCTCTCTCTTTGACAACCTGCATGGACTTTAAGTGATTGTTGCATACAGAAAGCCCAACAAGATCCAGTGGCCGACAGTCGGTTTGGTGTGTTTGGGACTTTACAGCCCCAAAAACAAATATAGCCGCAAGCAGCGATTTCGGAGTCCAAGTACAACAGCTGTCTTGGACTTAATAGGACCTTTAGAAGAATTTAAAAACAAGCCACATGCATAAATTGCAGCATGGTTGGCAAGTTTCAATTGGAAAAAAAACGTTGAGGTCTCTGGGACCTACGGTGTAATTTTAATATATATATATATATATATATATATTTTAAATTCAGATTGTAATATTGATGAAAATGTGCTTATGCTTATAAACCACATCCCTTTTCACCAGTCATGACCAAAATTTATACCATGAATTGGACCTGAACTGAGAACACATGGATAAAGTGTCATGCAAATCCATGAGGTTGATTCAGAGATATAAACTTGTAAGTCCTATTGTTGAAACTGGAAGTGCATGGGCACGTATGATCAGACCGTACACTCGGACATGTGGTTTGAGTTCCACATTGATTTGACAAACAGTTGACGGGTTATAGACGTTTTTACGAAAGCTAGCACATCATATGAAACATGCAGGCCAGTTGCAGGCAAATGATACTGAATATCCACAAGAAAAGTAATAGCCAATATCAGGCAGGTTCCAGGAGGTAGTGTGCAAACTTTGGTGTAATTTGGGCATGTGTAGGAGAAGTAGCGAAAAATACGTTTGTGTATAATGCAAACTAGCTAACATATGGTAGGACAAAAATGAGAGTGGCATATGTGAGCAGATGCATATTTACCCAGGGGATACAGTAAAAGAAGAATTTTGTTGTTGATGCTTATGGCTAGTTATGGGCCAGAACATAAATATGTGATTATAGCGCAGCCATCTGGACAGTTTGGTGTTATTTTTCTTGTCTGAGTAGTGGGGGGGCAACGGGATCTACATTAGAAGTTTGGGATCTCTAGCTCTTGTACAGTTACAGTTGCTCGCCTAGAAAGTGAGCACCAAGACAGCGTCAATCAAGGCTGGCACCCGCTATGAGGGTTTGAGTCGGGGGGTGTTGTCCTGTTTTGTTTGTTGTAAACCTGTAGGCCTGCAAACCCTTTGAGACTGTAAACAGTGATTTGCAGTTGTAGTTGCTACAATCTATAGAAACTTCATCTAACGTCTTCTAAAACGGCCCTCTTTTTTAAAACTTCGACAATCTCTATTTACACAATGTATGGTGTTTTGACAAACATGTCTTGAATTTTTTTTGTTGTTTTAGGAACTGTTTAAGTTAGATAGTAGGAACTATATATAGGAACTTAAAAACTCCCAAGACTTGTATTTAAAATACATGATACATTATGTAAATAAGACAGCTTCAGAGTTGCTGTAAGGTTTATTTTTTTCACTTTGACAGAGTTAGGTTAATGACTCCTGTAGACTTCAAGTCTTGGTGCTAAAATAACATGAAATGCTACTCATAGGAACTGAACAAGTGGAGGTACAGAGGTGGAAATGGTATTGAACATCTTGTCTCACTCTGGGTAAGTCAGAAAAAGGGTACTTTGCCCAAAACGGAGTATTCCTTCAATATTTCTACTGAATTATGTAGTTTCTGAGATCCAGATACTTTTAGTACTCCTAGAATAATAATAATCTGACCAATGCCAATAGAGATCCAGCACCTTCAGTGCTTGGACCCCTAAATATTCATACCCATACTTATTTGGCATGATGAATTATTTGTTCTATACATATTGTCTAGATTTCTTGCTTCTTATTGTCTAGATTTCCACCTCTCTTTCTTAAATGACTGGGGGTCTGATATTGTTAAATACAATATTTATTTGGGAATGGCTAATGTGTAGTTTAGTATGGCATAAACTGGGTCCCAGGGTGGTTTTGGGACAGTGGTGAAAAAAGTAATTGTCTATCAAGATGTAATCTTGGATAGGGAATAAATGTGTACATAATTTGTAGCATAAACCAATAAAGAACTTCAAAGTAAATCTACTGCATGCTAGTTTTAATTAAAAGCAATTAGGGTTGTGTGGTGTGGGGCATACATCAACACTGCTGAGGAGAAACATTATAGTTTTACTATGAATAGAAAACATTCAGAGGCATGACAGCAAGGTAGAACCACGCCCTCTAGTGGGTTGACAAAATCATGGCTAGTGCTGACACATAATGAAAAGTGGGCACGTATACATGCAAATGATGGAGAAAGTGACAGAGTGAGAAAGAGAGCTGAATGGGATGTGAGAACCAGTGCACAGAAAACTCAGAGGGCAAAAGGTGAGTTGCTGACCTCATCTGAATCCCATTTGTCGGTGCTGCTCTTGTCCTGGTTGACCACATAGCCGGGAGGCAGCCAGTTGACCGGGGGGTCGAAGATGGACACCACCATCCTGCTGGGGAGGCCCTTCTTCTTTCCCAGACGGTAAAGGTTACAGTTGCTCACCTAGAAAGTGAGCACGGAGACGGTGTCAATCAAGGCGACCGCTGTGAGGGTTTCAGTCGGGGGGTGTTGTCCTGTTTTGTTTGTTGTAAACCTGTGGGCCTGCAAAGCCCTTTGAGACTGTAAACAGTGATTTGGGGTTCTAAATGAAGTTGAACTTCCACATAACCACTCGCAAAATGGCTTTGCCATTCTTTACCGAATGCCTGGTGATGCTTTCTGTGTGGCTAGGTGTGTGTGTGTCATCCATTCATGCTTCTTGAGCTTCTCATAACATCAACAGCCAACCACCAAGCATCTCTCAATGCTTTTAACTGGGCCGGGCAATATGGTCAAAGCTTTTATCAAGATAAATTTTATTATTTCAGTGAATATTGATAATTAATTTGATATGTGTTAAGTAATTATTTGTCACATTTAAAGGCTATGATTAAAGCTAAGGGAAACAAATGGTTAACGGTGGCCTTTTCTTTTATTCAAGACTCTGTCCAGACGTACATGCAGTACTTGCCAATCAACACACAGCTGGTCGTCTGTGGCACCCTTACCCACACCACCTTAAAAGGGCTGCATTCAAATGAGCTTAAATTAAATGGAGGCAGATTTTCTTCAAAATCACAGTAGATGTAAATGGTTTCAGCAATCAAAAGATTCTACTGTAAACATTATTGAGCAAATGCTCTATTATTAGCATGCCCACAAGTTTCAATTTTCATTTGGAACTCAGTGAAATTTGGTGAAAACAAAAACATCAATCAAACCCTGGCCACGCAATGTTCTATTCTGACACTAAATACATAAGCATTGTATTAACTCTCTTATGCATAGGCCAAATGTGAAAGTAGTAAAAGTCATGCTGTTGTATGAACGGTTTGTTAAGTATTAGCAACAACAAACCAGCTTCTCAAGTTAAACAAAAGTGCAGAGATAAAGGCCTGTACCATTTCGCAACTGTCTGCTGAGATTCCATACATTTTGTAATTAGCCGATGACCTCTAGTGGCTTTCACAGATAGAACAGGATATTCCAACAAATTATTAAGGTGAGGAACCATGGGTAAATAGAGAAAAAAAAAAACACATTTTATCCAACCACAAATGATTTTTTTGTGTTGAGAATGGTCAAAAAAGTTTTGTATTACCATTTGTATATATTTTGTTATTAACCAGGTGGTCAGAATTTCAATCAAAAACTGGAAAACTGAGTGTGATTCCAACATTAAGATTGTAACTGCACTGCTGATTCTCTCTCTTTCTCAGTGGCTTGTATACTGGACTAGCAAAAATCTGCCAGTGTGTCTGCAGTGTGGCACTACTAGTACACAGAATGAAGAACCAGAGCTGGAAAATCCCCCTCCATCCTATACAAATAAACAAAAAAAGGCAAGCACTTGGTTCACCTCATTATTATAAAACTAATGCTTGAGTTGTTGTCACGACGACAGCAGTTTGCCCTCTCTGCCACGTGTGAACTTTATTCTGTGACAGGCAACACAAACAAGCATGGCAGCACACAGAAGCTGATCTTTGCAGCAAAGGGAGACTGCCTGAAACCACACTTGCAGCTGTTTTTCAGAATGAATTCACTGTCAAATCTTCTGCTGCAATGGCAATCACAGGTACAAGTACAGCTATTGTTAATCTTCTTATCTAAAGCCTCTAATCAGTTATTTTTATGTATGTTTTGACAGACTAACTGGGGCATAAAGAATCAAAAACCATAATTAGCCCTCAACATCAAAAGTCAAATCAAATCGTAATGTTGAGGATCTTTACATCACTGGTGTACATATTCAAACATTTCATGAAAATTGCGCACTTTTTTTTCCTTCGTAGGTTAGGTAAGGTTAGAGCATCCTTTCCAGTTTTATTCTGATAGGGAAGGATTTGTAAATATATTCTTATTTGATAAATTATTTTAGAAATACAAAATATGGCAAAAAGTTCATTTTTTGGCTATTTCTTTCCATTTCAAACGGTAATTCTGATGCCGTCAAAACTGAACAATAACTGTCAAACTAACTCTGATGCAAAATTTATTTAGATTAAAAAATGAACATTTCATCAGCCACGCTGTCTTCAGAGTCGGTGCAACAATGAGTATTTATGTCATTTAAAACGCCTGCGCACTCATTGAAGGCATATCCAATTATCAATGTTACAGTAGAAAGAACATGCATGTTTAAATGATTTACAATTTTCAATGGACTGCTTTATAATAACGCAACAGAAAATAATACAAAAGTCATCTCTCTAAAGAAGTCCACAAGCAAGACCACAACAATAAAATGTATTCAGTGTCAAACATTGAAAGTCTGACACCAATTATGCACTGACTGTGTCTGACTCATTGTGATGAAGACAGCATTGCTGTTGAAACACTGGTTTTTGGTCCAAATTCAAGTAAAACAAGTAAGTCTGGAGCTGTCTCACCTTCTTGCTGCGCATGTAGGAGAGACGGCCCTCATGGGCATCAGGGTAGGTACAGAACAGATAGGTGGTGATGGCATGCTTGAGGAAGGAGTCGCCCAGCATTTCCAGCCGCTCCAGGTTGAAGCCATCGCTGGCATTGGATAGGGTCAAGGCCTGCAGGATGAGGCCCGGATTGGGCCCCAGGCTCTTAGGGGAATCCCCTGCCTCAGTGCTAGGCTGTGGAACACCCGCTGGGTCGGGTGGGGAAGGTGCTGTGGGAACGTCGGGACCCATGGCTGCCAGGCTGCAGACTGAGGTAGCTTTATTCACGTGGTCTGAGGTCCTCCCTGGTGTACATTCATCACTAGGCTGGGGAGGGCTTGAGCTGGGCTTCTTGAAGCTGGGAGAGGGCTGCACAGGAAGTGAGGTAGTGGTTTGTATTGATTCGGGGCTCTCCAGCCGCGTCAAGCCGGGCTGGGAGCGTTGGCAATTGTCATGTCGGTGAAGGTGCTCTTCTTGGTGGCCGTCGTCGTCACAGTCGGCGACAAGGGCAGTGCCATTGGTTAGGTTCCTGGTGCAGGCTGCGTCTCCGGGCTGAAGGGCCGTGAGGGGCCCTTGTTCAGAGAGGGAGGAGTGGTGACTGCAGGGTGGCATCAGGGCATCGGGTTCGGGGAATACAGCTGCTTGGTGTTTACAGTGACCCTCGGCGTGCTCGGTGCAGGACTCAGGACAGGAGATGAACGTCTTGCTATCTATGGACCTCTTCCACCCAAAGTCCAGGTTTGGATATCTGTCAGACACAGGCATTCATTTATGTGAACAAAATGCTCCATATCATCACCAGACATACTGAGTGTCTGATGTTGTTATGCAACCAAAGATATGTTGGCCTTTTCTCATACTATCAGCACAAAATGCAGTTCAGGCATTCATTTTTCAACAAAGATTGTGGGGGAACAACTTTTCCCTGAAAACCAGATTTGGTTACACACGCAGTACCTAACATCCTCTGTCAGCACATCTGCACACTTTCATTTTTTTATTTACTGATGGCCACTGAACACTGAATACTGCTGTTTTCAATAATCCCATTCCTCAATCTATTTAAAGTAGAGTCAAATCCAGGTTAACACATTTAAAGGAATATTCCAACGTATTTCAAATACATGATACATTGTGTAAATAAGACAGCTTCAGAGTTGCTGTAAGGTTTATTTTTTTCATTTTGACAGAGTTAGGTTAATGACTCCTGTAGTCTTTATGCTAAGCTAACATGAAATGCTACCAAATGGTAGCATCACTCTGGGTAGGTCGGAAAAAGGGTATTTTGCCCAAAACAATGGAGTATTTCTTTAATATTTCTACTGAATTATGTGCAGTATATTCTATTGGGACCTGAAGTCAGGGGGGAGGGTCTGGGCTCCCACTCCAGCATCGCTGGCTGTCTGGGCTCTCAGCTCTTCTGCAGTCAGGAGGCAGTGGAGGCGGTAAAGGATGCTGGGCAGACAAACTGCTTTCCTCCACAGTGATGCAGGGATGGGATGGATGGCACACAGCTCTGGAACCAGAATCTGAAGAACACAGCACATTAATAATATCAGGAATGTTCAGTTGATGGTAAATATGTTAGTTGGCCTCAGCGGGAGGTGAGGAGATTCATGTAAAGGATAAAACACAGCAACATGCCGTCACCGTGAATGATGCAGTCCTCCAAATCACAAATCAGTAACATGGTTTTCTCTTTCTTCATTCATTTTCCTAGAGTGTTTCCACAGAGAGACACTCATAGTCATAATGAATGCACAATTTAGTCCAACTGATCTTCTTTAGAGATTGCTACTTTACTGTGTAAATCCAGTGCATCCACCTGATTCACATTTTATACAACAACCTATGAGCCAAAAGCTGCCAGGAATATGCTTAAATGTGTGAAGCAATGATGCAACACTGGAGGGTTTTGTACTGTGATAAAAATGCAGGTAAACAATGTAAAGTAAAATTTTTTGTTATCGACTGAAGACTAACCTATTGCTCGATTAATATTCTTCTACATCTTAATTAGTTAATTTTTAGATGCTATTTTGCAGGAGGATTGGTCTAACATTGCAAAGGAGGAAAGAACATAGTTACAGCTCCAACAAAGAATGGCAAAGGGGAGAAGATGAGAAAACATTGAGACTACTGTCTTTTAAATGAATAGAAAGCTCTACAACATAGGAGTAAAACAAAATACCAATTAACAGCAACCACTACATTATGCATCACCTAAGCCTAGTGTTAGCTTCCTGTTAGAACCGCTTAGAATCTCTTGTATCTCTTATAAGGTGATGCAATAAACAATGATAATGAGAAAGAGCAGAAATGAGACATCTTTGCAAGCTACGCTGGTGTGCCCAGATATAAAGTTTAGTTGCTCCAAATCTGACTAAATCTGACCGTACTCTTAAGCCCTGTAGCAACACCGGTGTTTGGTATGAGGTAAACCCAGAAGCTGTTGACAGTTGACCAGCTTCTTGATTTCCATGTCTAATGGAAGCAGCTGTTACCTGTTTGTTCTGCAGACTCTCCCACTTGGCCTTTCTCTTCTCTGCACTGCTGAGTGGCAGGGCCTTGCCCTTCTGGTTCAGGTGCCGAGGTGTTAACAGGTTCAGTCTGCAGTTACAGAAGGAAAGAGCCCAAACTTAACCCTATTCCAAAAAGCAATATTCAATACTATGTAATGTGCTGAAAGGACAATGCCAGTCTTTTTTTTTGTCTGTGCTAACTCTTTAGGTTACTTTCATCACTTACATAACTCTTTAACATAAAAGTACTGGCCTTCAAAAATCAATATTGGTTGAACCCTATAATCACCCTAAAAAACCCTAATACCCAAAAATTAACACAATTGGCAAATTCTCAATATAAAACCAAGTAAAGCTGCTGTGATTTCAAAGGTCCTAACCTGGATGACGTGTGGTCTACGTCCAGGAGCGGCTGGTTCAGGTTGGACAAGTCCAGGTTGTACTTGGTTTTGTAATACTCAGCAAACGTCTCGTATTCTGGCGAGGGGAACTTGCTGAGCGGCGTGAGGTCTGTGTACACGTCGGCCACATAGAAGCGGTGAGGCTGGTCAAAGTTGCGATACCTGGAAAAGACAGCAGGGTGAAGTCAAGGTGGAGGTCTGTCCACAACAACAACTGAAACTGAACTTACATGAACTGAACACAATCTGATGTGGTGACCCTCAGACTAAGGAGTAAGACTGCCAACACATTTTACTCTTCTACTAGCTTCCACAAGCAATTTTACATACAGTTTTCACTTGTGTTTATCATATGCTTAACTTCAGTGTTCTATACAATTAATATAAACCAGGAGCAGGTCTTAAAACATCTGGTACAGGCCCATTTCTCAACTCAAACTAACACCAGCATTGGCACAGCGTGCAGCGCTACCTTGGAATGATGACGGCGTCCTGGTAGTCCTCCAGCTTGAAGGTGAAGGGGTTCTGCTTGGTGTACTGAGTGGTAGGAATGCCAGTGCGGGCCTCAGACTTCTCAATGTCCTCCATGAACTTAAAGTCCAAATCTAGTGTGTTGGAATCCCCAACTGGAAAAGGCAATAAACCAGTACGAAAACAAAAATGTGAGGAAAGTGAGCAATACAAAGAGAAATATGGTACATCATCTCTCCAAGTCTGAAGTTAAAAGTTGTATTACACCACTGTTAATTTAACAACTGCACTAGACCAGACTTTAATGTGAAAAATCATTCGTCCTACCAGCCTGAATTACATTAGCCGAGAACAGTGAAAATTTGGCGCCAGCATTAGCCAAAAATACACTAGGCAAGCAGAAGCACATGTCTGGAGAGCTGTAAAGACCGACCACTTCAGTGGGATTCTCCTCACCAACATTCAGAGGTAGAACGCAGTAAGCTGAGTCGGCCAGCATGGGCTTGAACTCCAGTGCAGGTTTCTCTAGGCGGAGGATGTGGGAGAAGATGTACTGGTGCAGGCGAGTAATGAGGTCTAGCTGGGCAGTGGTGAGCGTGAAGCCCGACTTCTGCAGCTCAATTGAGATGGTCACCTCACCCGAGCGAGTGTACACCGGGAAGTGGGGGATCTGGAGAGGAAAACAGTGAGTATTCATGATCTCTGATTGAGCTTAGACTAAAAGGGCTTGGTTTAAGTATTGTATATTAACTCAATAAATACTATTACTATTCCAAAACCCTTAACTCAATTTAGTCCCTGGAAATATCTACTGAATGCCAGCAATGTCTTTGCATGTTTTACAGGCTACCAAGGCATCTCCTATGTATTTAATTAAAAAAAAAAGTGTTATGCCTTGATGTAGTAGGGGAAAGCTTATCGCTGAAGCCATACTGGTGAAATCTGGTGGAATAGAGACAGTTTCTAAAGAGGTGACATACTCGAGGTATCGGTTTGGCGGTCAGGATGCCGAAGCACCTGGTGGTGTCCTCTGGTGGGTAGAGCTTCCGTCTGCGAAAGTTGAGTTCATCAGGGAGAGGGGTGGTTAGGACCATCCCAATCACGTATAGGTAGTAGGACTGCTCCGGTACAGCGTAACTGTCCCGTAGACACTCTGGTATCTGGAGATCACAGAATGATGAACAAAGGCACAGTTATAATTCAAGGATATAACTGCTAAAAATGTACATGAGGATTCCAATGATTTCTGAGATATTAGTAAGCAAAGTATAAATACTCCCTTATAGATAAGTCAATAAGTAGGTAAGTCCCTTAACAAAGAAGTGTAAATCCACTTTCTGGAGTCAAGGTATATATATTTTTTTACCTTTAATACCCAAAACTTATCATTTTTCTTGGGATTTCCATCATTTCATCGTGGTACAATTTCTGAAGAACAGCTATTATAGCACATTTTAATCACATATTTTTATAGATTTTGAAAGAAATTTATTAAAATTGTAAAAACAAAAAACAAAACAACAACGAACAAACAACCAGCCAAAAAAGTGCTGTCAATGTCAAAGATTCTATTGAATCTAAAGATTCAATCTCCAAGATTGGGCAGGGACTGATCTTCATCTCATATGCTATCGTCATATATTTCAAACTTTGGGAACTTCATCTGAACAGTTCTTGTGAGTTGCTCTGGCTATAACGGAGGACAAATGTTTGATAGAGCGGTTGTTCCCTTACGGCTTTAGGATAGCACTGCCTCCTCTTGGTGGAGCCAGGCCTGCCGGGGACGCTGGTCTCCTCTTCATCATGAAGGTCCAGCTCCTCCTCGTACTTCACTGTTTCCTTCCCCACTGGCATCAGATGGTCATCCAGCTCACCTAGGAAGCAAGAAGGAAAGCAAGAGAGAAAAAGAAGGAAGGAACACAGAAAGAAATAAGAATCATGCCATAAGAAAATTAAACAGAGATCGACATTGAATGTTGTATAAAACATCTTGTTATACACTCAATTCAGGCTTTACCTATTTTGTGAAGTTTCTCGCAACATACTAGTGCAACTGCTTTCTCTGCCAGTCTGGCACAACTCATTGTAGGACCCTGTAAAGACAGGAATGCATCAATACACTGAAATCTGAACTTGAACAAATTGCAATCTGTTGGTCCAATAATAAAACATTAAACTTGCAGGGACATGGCCAAAATAAATGAAACCCCACATGAAAAAGAATTTTATCTTTGAAGAACCCGTAACTAGTATTATTACATTGAAATCCAATTAGCAATATACATCTGCTTTAAATCAAGGCCCCCACACACTACAAAGAAAGTAGTGACTGATGTGAGAGCATTACTTAAACACTAGAAGGTGATTGTGGCTTTAATCCTCACCTTAACAGGAACTCGAAGTGGGGAGTTGATAGGCAGGTAGAGTGTGGACTGGTATCGTCCGTCTTGTGTCTCCACAGACTTACACTTGGGTGCCAAGTGGGTAAATGGGTCACTGGGTAGCCGAGCACAGTACCTGGAAGAAGGGAAAACAAAAGTTATTAAGCAAAATGGATGGTTATTAGTGTAACATAAAGTCTTCTGACAGAGAAGCTACTGGATTGGTAACCAGTTCTTGTAAGACTTAGTAATTCAAAAACATGAAAAAGAAAAAAAGGGGAAAAAGAAAAAAGAAAAAAACCCATCCATGGTTACTCTGATATGTTACATAAGATACATTAGGTCCAATTGTGACTACTGCGGGTTAAGAAATGGAACATCTCTGCCTCTGCTACAATGGATTTCCCTGAATGGCTGTTTAACATCAGTCCAAAATGATGAGTCTAGAAAGACTTCTGTGCCCTTGAGGCTCTGAAGGGCTGAGAGCAAAACCTGCTGTTTATCAATGTTCTAGATAGCCCAAAACGTAAACAAGCCATGCACCCAGCCAGGGGAATGCAAGTAGTGAGAGAAAAGGGTTTGTACCTTTTGGCCTGAGGGCAGCACTACAGGAAAGGTCATGAGGTCACCAAAGATGACAGGATTCATCCTCTGGACAGCATGTGAATGCGCTATAGTTAGACATGTGCACAAGGCAGGATACCTGTTAATGTGCCCAATGGCTGTGTTGATGGTGACCCGGGGACCTCCATCCTCAGATCGAAGCACATAGGGTGGCAGGATGTTGTCATCATCTACCACCTGTTCAACCTCAAACTCGCTCACCTCCGCAGACTTCGAGCACTTATTCCTTAAGATCTGGTCAAAATAAGAAAAATGTAAGGCAACCAAAGTTACTTCTTATTTCCCTATTTTCCAGTATCGTGAGAAATGTCCTAACCAGACAGGATCAGAAGCCTACTCAGACAATTTTTGTTCATCTTATCTCATAAATCAAAAGAGAAAATGTTACCTTCTCTATGGCCTTATAAGTTGTGAGATCCTCCTCAAAGGCTTTGGTCCTATCACTGTCAGCCAACATGATGTAGTTTGAAACTGGTGCCCGGGCTCTGCCTTTGGATTGGACATAAGACCTGTACTCTGTCGGCAGGTCAAAGCGCACCACCAGGTTACACTTTGGAATATCCACACCTTCCTCCACAATGCTGGTGGCAATAAGCAGGTTGGTTTCATGAGCCCGGAATTTGCGGAGAACCTTCAAGAGGAAGACAGGCGTTGTTTTGTTTTTGTTTTTTTTTAAGCAGATGGAGATCAAGAGATATGGGTAATATTGACAATATGGACAACTGCGTGTCGAGTATGATATTCACAGGGTCGCTACATCATTTCATGTTCAAAAATCTAGTTCAACCAGACCTTAAAGGATTTTTCCCAAAGTTAAGTTCATCTTCATTGACTATCTTCAGGCAGATAAACACAGTATCACAGCTGAGGAGTCTAAAGTGACCATGCAGAACTTTAGTGATTGGAGAGGAGTACATGTATGCACTATGATGGACTTGATGTTGTGTGTTGAGTACTTCACCTACACCTATACTCAACCCTATGTGCAGCCAGAAATCTGTAGGAACAATATGATGCTATGGAGGCCGCGTAAACCAAAGCCCTGTGAACACTGTTTAAAGGACTCGCTATTAAAATCAATAAAACAAAGTTCTGGAATCTCAGTACCTGGCATCCAGTTCTCCTGCTTTTATTGCTTTTACTATTCTGTTACATTTATATTTTATGTTGTTTTATTTTACTTTATGCTATTCATTTTACAAATTTCTTATTTTGTTATTCTATTTAGGTGCTTCTGGTGCAAGCACTTATTTTACTACTCTGTTTTACTTAGGTTACTGCAATATTTGAGCAATCTCTGGCATAAGAATTTCCTTCAGGATTAATAAAGCTCTATCTTACCTTACATTTACAGCACCTTATCCAAGTCTCTAAGGCTCCATTCAGACTGCAAGTCTTAATGCTCAATTCGCTCAGCTCAATTTTTTGCTCAGATCCGATTTTTTGTTTGGCTGTTCACATTGTTCTTTAAAATGTGACCCATATCAGCTTCCAATGTGAACTGGCCGCGGCCTTGAACTGACTCACATGCGCAAAAGAACAATAACAATGACATCACACGCAACACGCTGTTCCACAGAAGTAAACATGGAGGCCATGGAAGTGAACATTTATGCTTCTATTTCTAAGTTATTATGCTGGGTTAAGTTGCTGAGTTTGTGTTCTGGTACAATCTCACCAACTAGCAAGGTGCATGTAAGGGCAGGAAGACTAAGACTCATGGGATTCTATTTAATTAAGAGGCCCATGTCTGTACCTCTTCTTGTTTCCTGAACTCCACCTCCATCTGCTTGTTGCGTGGCTGGTTCTTGCCAATGCTGTGGCCTGTGATGAAGTTGCTGCTGATGTAAGCTAGCTCTGGGTCCTGCTTCCCTGCCTCTTTGATTAGACTGAGGAAGAAACAGAGAGACACAAATTCAAGGATAACATGTTGGAGAAATTTTAACATCAAGCTAATCCAATGAGACAACTAGTCCTTCCTGATGTCATCCTTAGGTGCAAAAGGGTCACTCCAAGGCTGGCTGCAAAAAAGCTCAGATTGTATTTGACAATGTACTAATATACTAATACACACTGACAGTGTTGACCGCCAAAAAAATTCTGTAGTCACTGCAAAATGAACAAGTATCATTATATGACCGCAAACTACCCTGAAATGCATGTAAGCCCATTCATATAGTGCGTTAAACCTGCAAAAGCTAGTGATACACTATGTAATGATAAAGTAATGGTAAACTTAGAATAACAGGAGTCATCTTTGTTATCTTGGATGTTCTTGAACTCAAGTTTATACTTGCAACAATAAAGAAGACCTAGCCCTACCGATTAAGTACAACAGCCGTGTAACGCCTCTCCACAAAGATGATCCCGCATAGGATGTTAGTGAATGGTGAGGGAAAGTTAGCTTCAGGCTTCTCTTTGGCCTCCACCTCCTCGTCCTCATCTTCGTCCTCAGAGTCACTCCAGGACACGTAGTTGTCCTGGTTGCGGTTGTTGTACCACTCCACACTCTCAAACTGCTGTCGCTCAAAAGGCTTGTACTCGTGCAGGATTTCCAACAACCGGAGGACCTTGGGCGTGACAAACTTGAGGTCCAGCGAAGCCGGCGAGAAATGCTCCTCACAAAGGGCGTGCACCTTGCGCAGGATGGTGTCAGTGAAGAGCAGGAACTTGCGGTTGAGCTCCTCCTGCTCATGTTTGATGTACTTCTGGAGCTCACGAACCATAATGCCTGCGACCTTGTCTGCACACCAGGGCCCAAGTACCAGCAGCACCGCCCGGCAGTCATTCAGGACCTGCACAGGACAAGGAGGGCTAGTTTGAACTATAAAGTTCGAAGGGTGTGCTCACACACCCTTAGAACCCCAGAAGTGCTGTCTCAACTGCTGCAATATGCACAGACTTAGAAGAAACTCAGCAGCAGCTACTGAATCTTTGACAGGAGTGACAAAAACTAGCAGCTTTTCTACCCCTAAATTCCTATTTTCATTCTTTTGATTGTTGTATTAAAGGGATATTCCAACATTTTGGGAAAAAATACCCTTTTTCGGACTTAGCCAGACTGAGACAAGATGTTCAATATCATTTTCACCTTTGTACGACCATTTTGTGTTAGCTAAGCATACAGACTCGAAATCTACAGGCATCATTAGCCTAGCTCAGTCAAAGTGAAAAAGATAAACCTTACAGTAACTCTGTAAGGAAGCTGTCTTATTCACACAATGTATCAGGTGTACATGTCTTGGAATTGTTTTTGTAAAAATGCAGGTCATTTTAGAAAAGGTTAGATCTGTGGTAGGAAGTATAACTGCTGAGCACGTGTTCATCAGTTAGAGTTCCTACCATCTAACTCGTCCGAAAACGGAAAAAAAATTCCAAGACGTGTATTTCATTACCATGTATCACACAATACATTGTGTCAATAAGACAGCTGTAAGGTTTGTTTTTTCACTTTGACGGAGCTAGGCTAGTGACTCTTTTAGAGTTCAAGTATTAATGCTAAGCTAACACAAAATGAAACTTGTCTTGGTCTGGATAAGTTGGAAAATGTCTTTTTTCCCCACAAACACTGGAGTACTCCTTTAACTGCCAACTGTCTGTGTGCCAAGAAACCCCACTTTTTGTGACAGGTCAGCTTACAAAAATGCTATCGTTAACATGTGGCCTCCTCCAAAAACATGGTTTCCTCTCTGTTCTCAACTTCAGAAAGCACTCTGCTGTACCTAAAAAGATGCCATGCACAGTCAGATTTAAAAGCAGCTGATTGCCATCTGTCTTACAGCTGCTCCCTTGCAACTGTAATGTAAAAAAGGCACCAATGGCTTCAAAAGCACTAAATAGTGTGCATGATGGGCAGCAGTTCAGAAAACATGAACACAGTGTGGGCCCAATTAGGGATGTTTTTGAGTTTAGTTTTTTAGGTTGAAAGGAAGAACCTTTCCCACTAGTTTGACAATAACATGGCAGGTTATTTCATTTCACGTTCAAAGTCAATAGTCAACTGGAGAGGAGTGTGTTGCACTTAATTTAAATTTTTTCTTAGTGATATGATCACAAAATGAGTTGTCCAAACATTCTAATGCAGGCAAAATCTAATCATGAAACTTAAAAACAGTCTAGTCTTAGTCTAGGTTTGTGCTTTTCTTGTCCATGATAACTTGCAAAATCAAAGAAAACCCTTGCAGCAGTTGGGCTTTAGTACATCAAAAGTCACATGAATGGACATGAATTTCCTCTAACCTGTTTGGATATGAAGGTGGGGTCACGGTCTTCTCTGGCCACCGATATGTTGCAGTCATTCAGGAAGTGGAGAGCTTCATCCAGCTCGGCCTGCAAACGGGAGGAAAGTCCACTCTTGTCCAGGTATGGGCCACAGTCTAGCACCACTTCCCTGGGCTGAGAGGCATATCTGGAATCGGTGGACATACATAGGTTAGATTTCATAACAGAACTAAGGCCCCATTCAAACTAGCCCTACCAGCCCCCACATATTATCATTCATTTGTATTTATTTGCATCTCAAGTTTCGACACAACCTTTTCAAAACCTCGAAAGACGTGCAATCGTGCAATGGATGACCAAGAATATACAGGTTTTACTTCCTGCCACAGACTCCACCTGGTGATTTTCACTAACTGGTTTTTCCACCACTGATTTAAAGAGTTCTAATCTGTGAAATCACCAAGTGTAGTGTTTGCTTGTAATGAAAGCTTGCATAGTTGACCCTCCTTGGTACACGGCTGCCCATCCCTGATACAGGTGACATACTGTATATTGATTTGCACTACCTGTCCAGGACCACAAGGTCAGTGGCAGTCTCAGCATTGCTCCTCAGGATTTGCTCCAGGTTCTGGATCTTCTGCTCCAGTTCTGATGGGTCGCACTTTCCATTTAGAATGGAAGCGGTGAGACCGAGAATCCGAGGACCAGACGGACAACCCTCGAAGAGCTTAACAGACACAGAGGATAGACAGATCATTTATCAGTTTGGGTTCTCACAGTTAAAGTGACAATCCTAAGGTCTCTCCTCCTCTGTTATTTTTACAGCTTTGGTGACATTTTTGTGCCAAAAGGTAACCACTGCTGTTTTTTTACTGCACTTCTCAGAGATCACTTGGTAATAAAACAGTGTCCAGTACTGTGACACTGTCTCCTTGGATGTTCTGTTGATGAAATGTCTGTTTCTGTTGGTAACACTTTATCTGTTCAGCCATGGTAGCTATCACGACTCGTGCTAACTACCCAGTTATTGATCTATTTATTACCTGCTGAGGAGCACCTAATAGATACACCAAAATACCAATAGAAAAAAGCCTGAAAAATAAAAGATGTATTTTGGAAATAAAACAATTTATTAATTTCTAATTCCACCTTTTGATATTTCTATTCAATGCTTTACTCATGCAACAATAATGTTTTTGAGTTATCTTCATTTGGGGGGTTTTCCAAGCAAGTATTGACATATGTGATTAACTGCAATTAATTCCATTAATTAATCAGCATATCATGTAATTTATTTCATAATTTATTTCATAAAGTGACAGTCCTAATTAAAATATAGAGTCATTGCATGCATACAATATAGTAGCAATGCTTTCTAACTTGGGATATTATATTCATGGCTGCTGTTTTATTTCAGATCTTTGCTTGTTGACATATTCTCCTCAAGACGCAACACTATACTAAATTAAATTTAATTTATACTTAATTTAGAATGGGTCTCGCATGATATAGTTTCCCCATCAGACTGAAACAAAGTGACTGGTTTGTGTAGCGTTTTTGGCTTTGGACTGACCATACATATGGAAGTAAGTTTGGCTAATGGTAAGTTGGCAGTATTTTGCTCATTTGTAAATTGGAACTAAGGTCACTGACTGTACCTTCACACTGTGAGCAATATGGGTCACTCTATCCTGACTGATTGTGGGCCATACAACAGACTATAACTGCATCTATGTAGTGGTCTGCAGTTCTAAAGTTTTTAACAGTTTTTATTTATTTTTTATTTTTTGCTTCAGTATTGCTTCTGATAACATTACATAGTTTTTCGGAGTTAAGATAGCTAAACCAGCAAGTGCTAATTAGTAATCTAAGCCACATAGAATCTTTGGAATATCACATTTCAATTTTGATTCTTGGGGTCAAGAATCAAATAAAATCTCTTCTCGATTCATCACATTTATACATTATGTAACATTATACATAGCTACTGAAGTGTTATTCTGAATTACTAGAAAAAAGAGAAAAAGATATATTGCATGTGATCAAAAAAGTATCTTTAGTATACTGAATTTGTCTTTTTTTGTCAGTTTTGATGAACTAGAGCATGTGAACATACAGTGGACAGTGCAGCATGTGCTTGTGCAGACATATGTCCTCACAATCAGTGCCAACAACTCCATTATGTGTTTGCACGGGCTGAAGTAGGCATTTAGTGACATCTGGGTGGCATCTCATCAGGTAAGCATGATGAGCTTGGCTTGTTGTGTTAAAGTTAAGCACATTCAAAGCCCATGAGGTGCTGATCAATGGCATCAAAATCTCTCACGAATGATGGAAAAAGCATTGCACACTCCAGCTGCATATGCATGGTATTGTGTGTTGACAACATTTTGGCCTAAGGCTGTGTTCTTGGTCTTCCAAATGAGAATGAAAAAAACAAAACAATGATTGGATGATTGTTCATCCGTTTTTAATCATCACCAGTTGTTTCATTCTCCTCTATAAGCAAGAATTAATGTGGATATGATGACCAAGAAGGCTGACATGTTAAAAAATTATTATGCATATGGAGCTAGAGTGTGTGACGTTTTTCATCTTTCATGTAAGTCTGATGTGCTACAATACTCTGAAGCCGAAACACAAGTCTGACAAATCATATGGTTTTTCTTAAGTTCTGCTAAAGTTTTGAAATCCTAAATGCACACACATCAAAACCTGACTTTAAATAGAAATCTGCCATTGACAGAGTCAGTAGGGAAACTGTGGCTCTGTCCCATTTACCCTTAAAATGTCATTTACTTTCCTTCGCTACCTCCGCCATTCCTTTTTGACCTGGAAACTGATTTTGTCATCTCCATTTTGCTAACTATCCTGATACGATAGGAAATGAACTGTGTCTTTCCTCCTCTTCTTTCTACACTTTCCTCCTTTCCTTGCTTCCTCCAAGTTACTTCCTGGCAGGATGCAAGCAATAGTGAGGGAAGGGAGGAGAGGAAAGCAGCAGTAGGAAGGGCAAATGGAACGGACCTAGAATCTTACCTAAGGAGTAAAGTCAACTCAGTAATATCTAAAAATTAAATGCTCTCTTCTTCTATTGCTGTAAAAAATGCACATTCAACTACCGTTACAATTAGTAGAAGAACAGATCTAAGTTGTAATCAACCTCTTGATCAACTATTGATCCTGAAAAAATTCCACCACTGGCAGCAGACAGGTATGCAGCCTTTCATAGGACAGAAGCATTACTGACTACAATCTCACCTTCATTATCTCTCGGTAGGGGTGGTCTGTGATGGCCAAATGACACTCATCAAATACCACCAAGTTGATTTTAGACAATGGCAAGACTCCATTCCTCAGAACGTGCAGGAATATGTGGCAAGTCATGACCAGCACCTGCACCACGACAAACAGGGTTGAGGGTAACAGGAAGGAAAAGAATATGACTGTCAACAAAAATTGCAGTTTGATTCAATCCGAATCAAATTACAGTTTGATTCAATCCAATACTTGATTCAATCCAAACTCTTAGAGGAATTACTTTAATGTTTGTTTAAATGCTATGGAAATCACTCTTCGTGTGATTATGTGTGTAAAAGACTAGCCAGTTTTCTACACCAGTTTTTTTTTTTCTTTCTATTAAAACAGGTAAATATTTTAATGAAATTCTACATGTTTGAGCATGATAAGCACACCTGATTCTCAATCATCTCTTGACTCCACTGTTGGTCGGTCCATGCTGAGGTCTCCTCTAAGCTGGTGTACTCACCCACCTGGAGGTCAGAGTGAGTCCTGACTGCAGCTGCTTGCTGAACCACAGACGAAGCTGAACAATTAAGACCAAAGACATAGTCAACATTTGTCCAAGGCAGCCTTTAGTTTATGCTCAAATATGCAATCATTTGCAAGATACAAAAGCAACCACAACTGACATTAATTCAAATAAACAACTATCAGCAGAGACACTGGGATTATAAAAAGGAGACTGCACACTCGGATGCCATCTTTGAAACGCCCCCAGGCGATCAACAAGAGCAGACCTCTATCTATTTGAATAGGAAGGTGCCTATATCTAACATTCTGGCGTACATGTAGTCATTTGCTGTCCATATTTAAGGACAGTATCAAATTGTTGTAGTCATAAAATTTGCACAGGTGTGCACAGTCTTTTCAGTGTCTCTGCTATTAGTGTGGAACTTGAGAGTGAACACTTTCAGGATTACTCTGATAAAAAGAGGGGATATGGACACTTAAACTGCAATTAGCAACAGACTTAATAAGAACATGAAAAAGTCCATAGTAAGACTTGTGTACAGAGCGCAGGCCCATACTGCAGTTACCTGTATTGACCAGAAAAACAGTCCTCTTCGCATTTTCTCTGAAGTCTCCACGGATTTGATGGGAGAGCTCTTTTGTTAGGAGTACTGCAATAAAGGTCTTCCCTGAGCCGGTATTCAAGCAGACGATAGTATTGTGTTCAAGAGCTGCTTCAAGAAGTTCTACCTGTAAAAGAGATTCAGTTTACTGATGCATCGATGAGTGAAGGACACATTTGAAAAA
>OMLF01038662.1:15947-44211 GCA_900302615.1 Holocentrus rufus | reverse complement strand
TCCATTCCTGCAGTAGCCACTGCGATGAGCCCGTCAGTTTCCCGTCAGTTCCTGCTCGATGTGGGTAAGTGATTTTTTTTATGGTTTCAAGCCCAGGCTATATCATAAAAAATAACAGGCTAATGTTTTAACAAACGTTCTAATTCCTTTTAAGAGTGACTAAACCCCAAACCTAAATCCGTGCAAAGCCTGACATCTAATGGTAAAAAGCATGATACTGAAATTTCCATCTGTTATTGGCTGATCTATGATGTCAAATGAGTCACCTTTGATAGACTGCAACAGGTGCTGACTCCGGGGTTAAGTGGCATAATTTTTTCCATTACAGGTTAAGGCTACAGTTTTGATTTTGGGATTTACTTGTGGCCCTTTTTGACTACCAAGGGTAACCCAGAACTTTCCATAACCAGGTCAAAGTTAAACTGTTTGATACATCAATTACATAAGTTTAATACTTTAATACATAATAATAATAATAATGATAAGAAATAAATGTTTAATATATTAATGGGAAATACTGCACCCTAAGAAGCCAGTTTACCCGTGGCCTGCTCACTTCCCAGGGACTGCAGCAGTGCTTCGGCTGAGTTACAAGACATTCAAGGTAGCTACTTCATCAGCTTACATACTGATAAGGGCAGGCACATATTTGTTTGTTCAACTTGCAGTTTGTTTTGCTGTTGGTTTTTGTAGTCTGTTGTTTGGCACTAGCTGCTTTGTATTGTAGCCCTCTGATAGCGCATGTTTACGGAACTGCTGCCAACTTGACGGCTGACCAATCAAGATCGACAGCCCTGCTCCTTCCTCCTAAAAGTTCCTGGAACTCAGATTTTAGTATCACCTCCTGAGCAGGGCTGAAATCAGGTTCCAGGAACTTAACCTGGAACTGTGCCTTTGCCAATGGAAACGATTCCAAAACCCATGAAACAGCCTTCACAGAACAATACGCCTCATTAAGTTCTTCTAGTCAAAAAAGGGCCATTTCTCTTAAGGCTATTCTTTTGTACACATGCTCTACAGACTGTGTAAAACATCCAGCGATGAATCTTGAAATTATACATTTCTCCACTGAGTGACCCAACATGACCCTTCACTCACCCCGAAATTATTATCTATTCACTCCAGTAAATTGATATTCTTACACGTTTCGTTACTGTTTCAAATACTATCCCACTGATTTGAAGCTGAAACTTATGCAAGCTGCCAGAAACAACTGTACACTGCTTCTCCATCAAGCAACGAATACACACATACAGCAAACTTCAAAATGATACTGACAAGAGTGATTAATTTGCATTGCCTCTACAGGTTTCAGCAATTGTAATAAATTAGTTGTATCACCTAGAGTCAAGAGACACGGATATCCATGATTCTCCTGAAATCAGGAATGCAGATACGTGTCGACTTAATCAGTCGTTAGATTGTCGACACAAGTCGCCTTTCGCGTTATGTAGACAATAAATATTAATTGACGCATGGCAGTAAACGTTAGCAGGGACCATGCTGACTAACGTTAGCTAGCCAACAGCAATTATATTTCTGCTCCATATAGCAACGTAGTGGGTTGGTAGATAACGTTAAAGCAAAGGAAACAATTTCATTTTAAGCTTCAGAAAATGTTACAAATGATCAAAAATCCAAACAGTATAGTCTTTCAAGACATTGGCCCTTTGTTGATGGAGAAGAGAGAACCGTTACTCAGCTGGCTAACTAACAACTGGGGGCTAAATTACCATATGACAAGTTAGCTTGTCTGGCTATCTGCTACGTTGTTACTCCGTGGTTGCAAAATGAGTAGGGGTGAAAATGGAGTGAACAGCGTTTCAAAATCTGACATTTTAGCACGTAACACAACGTTGTCGACAAAGCAGAGATAGAAATGGATAACTCTTACCCTCATGCTGCGTTTAACAGCAGAGTTAGCATGGCTAGCAAACGCGTCGCGCCTCTCTTGAAGCTAAAAATGATTTTGGTAATACAGCTAACTGGTCAATGGTACATAGACATCAAGTTACTCCACGTGGCTGACACTGACCGCATGATTTATAGAGCTCCACTGAAACAGGCATTTAATAAGAATTTGCAGCGTATAGCACAACATAACGCTAGGGCAGTAGCTGGAGCCATCATGCACCATCACCATGTCAGCCAGCTAGCTAGCTAGCTAGTAGCTAGCGCTAGACTGTATGTGCAAGGCCGACACTCTCCAAAAGAGTTTCCCAGTATGAAGAATTACCCAACCCGCAATTCACCTCACCTGTTGTACGTTCCTTAATTGGCAGTCTTGACTTAAAAGAGTTGAGATCTTCCGTTTGGTATTCTCTCTGCCATTCACCCTTGCTGCCTCGATTAGCTGTCTAGTCGTCCAAAGTGGGACCACTTCCTTTCACCTGGGCCTCTGCTACGCTAGAACATTTGCGTCATGTGCGTAGCTGTACCGTATGGCGTGGCCCGTACGTTTAATATAGCGATGGAGAATTCCAGTCCCCCGTAACGTGGTTTCACCATACACACTTCAACTGACTGTCACCGGCCTCGTTACTGGAACGTAGACATAGGGCCTGTTTCTTAAGGATTGTGAGCCTTGCTTAGCGTTCACACCAGAGGGGAAAAGCTAGTTAACAGAAAAAAGATTGTCCATGTCATCGAAACAGAAGGGCAAACGATTTCAGACAAATAAAATATGTTAAATTCAATGCACGAGTAAGTAAGGAAAGTTAAGTGTCAGTGTTTGGGGCTTTGCAGCTTGCACAGACGACAAAGAACTTCTCTCAGCCTATAAAGCCCAGCGGTCTTGCACCTGCATACATAAATAATACACTACACCTCCCTGTGTGTGGTATAAGAATACTAGTCTATTAATCATTCCACCTCTAAGAAAATCATGGTAACAGGGCTATACCACACTGGTGTGGAATCATCTGGCTTCCAATGTTGGGAAAGTGGAAAGAGTTTTCAAAACTCATCAGTTATTGGAGATTTTTTGGAGATCAATATTCAGATGGGGCATGGTAAAAAAAAAATGTGTTTGCTGCAAGTAAGAGTAAAGATAAGTTACCTGTAAGCATGGTTTTGAGTGCCTTTATGTCCCTTGCTATGTCTAACCTTTGGTTCTGCACTGCCATATTCCTTCCTCCCTCCCTCTGTCTCTCGGTCATAAGGGCCTGCCTACAAAGTAACACAGTGCAGCTGCATACAATATTTAAGATATTTATCTAATTTGCCCATCACATTTTATGTATGTGTCTGTGTGTGGGTGTAAAAACAAGCTGAAAAAAATTAAAGCCTATATTTATCTTATTTCTGGTATGTCCTCTGTATGTACATCCTATTGAATGAAAGTTTTGAGTCTTAACTTTTTAATGATTTTCTCTGATGGTTTCGATCTGCTCAAAGCATTCAATGTCACTAAGAGTCCTCTTCATCAAATAAGATAGCAGAAAAAGGTGTATAATGGTGGGGCAGGTGTGCAACTGGAGGTAGTGTGGAGTCAAAGAGGGTTTAGGGGGAGGGAGCAGGTGGAACTGCAGCCAAAATGAATGAGAGGCAATGTCTTCATCATATGCTATAGTTAGTAACCTACTGCCCTATATGCTCTATTTTGTATTTATATCATATTCTTTGTTTTATCCTGGTAATGCTGCTGTAATTATCCAGTTTCCCAAGTGGGATAATGAAAGTCTTTTCTCATTTTGCCTCATACCCGTGGCATCCCGTCTCATCACAGCTCGTATCAGCTCATTTCATCTCATAATCTAGATACCCTGCTCCTGATGCTACTAGTTTTGCTGCTTGAAAGACTGACATTTGCATTTCACATTTCTCTACATTTGAAATTGTTTGTGTTTGGCTAGCTAATGGAAGATTTATTTCAGGTTCCTCAGTTTTATTGTTAAACCCACAATCTTCTGGCCTTTTTATACAATGTAACAAAGCTGTTCTTTTACAGATGCTCATTGTTAAAAAGTCACTTATCTATAGTCCAACTAGAATCTGAAGTCAATTGAGGGGAAGTCTAGGTCAAGTGTGAAGTCAATTTGTTTGCAGCTTAAATGTGACTCAAGGGTGAGATCCAAACTCAAGTTCCCATCCCTGGTATGGGAAGACCCACAGGTAGCAGCACATATTTCACCCATAGGGATGCCCTTGAACCATGATGTGGCCACACCTCTAGTGAAATGAACACGAATACCAGGTGTGCCAACTGACACCTGTGGGAGAACACGCTCTCTTGCCTGAAACCTGACCACCATGACACATTGTGTAAATCAATACATGGCAGTCCTGCGTGACGGGAAGGAAGTGTCTTAGGGCTAGGAAAACTGTGTACAGTTCCAAATCATTCATTTGGAACTGGCTCTACCTGGCTGTCCAAATACCATTCACTGCATGGACCTGGTGAATGACCTCCCCAGCCTGTGAGAGAAGTATCTTAATCACTTTTTTGAAACTACCATGCCCATTGCAACACTATGGGATAATAGAATGATCTCTCCACACCCACAGCACCTGGGCGCAAACCAAAACTACCCATCACATTGTCTACTGAGAGGGGATAAATGACCTCTTTTCAGATTTATTGTGAACCCTAAAGCTTGGGAATGAGATACTTGTGTCTCTGTACTCTTGACTGTTTTGACTCTGAACAAATCTGAAAATTGTCCATATAAACCATCATTGCTGCTTTTCCCCCTCAGTGACACTGATTTCTCTTTCATTTTAAATTCTAATACACCTGAGAATGCTGGGGCTCTGACTGCAAACTAACTTGCTGCCATCCACAATTGTCTTGAGAACCCACAGGAACAGACACGTGACAAATTAAAGGAAAAACCAACATAGAGTTTCTTAGTAAAGTGTCAGGCCACCATGAGCTGCCAGAACAGCTTCATTCCACCTAGATTCTACAAGTCTCTGGAACTCTTGAGTTATGGAACACTATTCTTCAAAAAGATACTCTACATAGCACAAAACCATTTGGGAGTTCACCATGGGCACTGGTCTACAGAGATGTGGAAAAAAGTGATGTGGTCAGATAAATTGTCCTTCACCACATTGTCCACAAGTGGGCGAGTGCATCTGTGGCATACACAAAGAGAACTCTACAGGCCTGAATGCTTGACCCCTAAAATGAGGGGGTCCAATGGCTGTCTTAGGCCATGGGGGGGCATTTGGCATGGTTGGGGTCCATTTGTCTCCTTAGCGGAAAGGGCTACTGCAAGTCAACACAATTTTTTTCTGAATGATCACCTGCAATATATGATGAAATATTCCTATCGTGATGGGATGGTAATGCCCCCATCCACGGGACACAAAAGCTCACTGAATGGTTTGATGAGGATGAAAATGGTATGAGAAAATGTATATGCTATGGTCTTCACAGTCACCAACCCAATTGAACGCCTATGAGACATTTTGGACTGATGTGTTTGACGTTCTCCACCACCATCATCAAAACAGTAAATGAAGGAATATCTTTGGGAAGAATGGTGTTCCATCCATCCAGTTAAGTTCCAAAGACTTGTAGATTCTATTCCAACGTGTACTGAAGCTGTTCTGGTAACTCGTGTTGGGCCAACACCTTACTAAAACACTTTGATGTTTTTTTTTTCATGTTATCTTTAGCCTGGACCCAATGAGCCATAGCAACTGAAAGCCTTGGGTGAAATAGGTAGTGCTGGAGGATAATATTTTCAAGAAGGAAGACACAGTTGCAGTGAGCTGAAGTAACTGGTTTGCCATCTAGCTGTGATAGCTGGCACCTTAGAATAGCAGATTGCCTTGCCAACAAATAAGCCGAATTCCAGGGAAAATCAAGCTCGGACAAAACGATTTGTCAGATAACCAGGAGGATATAAGGATATAATGATGTAACCTGCTTATGAAGGTAAACAACAAATATTAAACTGCTGGATATTCACAGATCACCTGAATAGTCCCACGCTTGGTAGAACAATCAAAAGACTCATGAAAAGAAGTGAAGGAAACAAGACCAGCAGACAATATTATACCTCAGGAGTTGGGGGGTGGGGGTTCCCAGTTGCTAGCCAGTTCTCTCTGTTTAATAATCATGTGCAAAAAACTTCAATCCAATTTCATGTGAAATGCTATTCCCATGCAGTTTGTTTAATGAAGCTGAGACTTTTTCATATTGGTTCCAAAAGATTGTCTTATTGTAATTTAGTGATGAGAAGACCAATTCTTTTCACTAACCCAATTCTTTTGGCCTGTCTTATAGCTGTGAATTTATTCCGGAATTGTACCCTTGATTTAACAGTTTTTGTCTGCTGCTATGAATCTGGACTGATCTCATCTAATCTAATCATAAGTGCTTTTAATTTTATATTTGGTTATTATTACATTATCCACCACTCATTACATCATCACTTGCTACAAGGCATATACTGCTAAAAGTCTTCAATCAAGTGATGATGTAAGACTTTCAGCAGTAAATTTGTATGTTTGTATTTTACAATTACTGTTCAAATATGTCAACTCCATGTCATGTCCCATTAGATGTGGTTGTTCTATAATAAATGTGAAATATCCATGCTGCGAATTTGATACAGTGGTAGTGCATTTTTATGTATGTATTCATTTATTTTTTTTTTACTTCAAATTTACAACCAGTTTATCTCAGGGTGTAAAGCACCAGTGCAGTAGCAATGGCACATTTTACCACCTGTGGGTGCAGGAAAAATAGGACTTGAACCCAGCTAAATGTGCTGTCCTCTAGGTGGCAGTATTACTACACCGCTAAGGCATGAAGTCACCTTCGTTAGAGGTAGAGGTGTTGTTCAGATGGTACCAATATCATAACTTGTATGCATACATTTTCTACATCTCTCAAAAAACAACTCTTATTTGTTCAAGCAATCATTCCATCTCTTATTCCCTGAATAAAGAAAAGACAAAGTCGTGTAAGGGCAGGGTATCTGGTATCAGGGTATATTTGTGATTGAATATAGTATGTAGACTTTTGAAACTATAAATGAGCAGAACAAAGAGCTAAACCAGGAAATTAATTGATGTCAAATTGTGTATAATCAAATTAAAGCATAACCGATGGAGATAAAACCCATTTTGTATGAAACCTGCTCTGTGAGGTCTGTAGAGTGGACATGCATAAAGTGACCAACTGGAAGTGAAGTAATGTTATACAACATAACAAAGTAAATCCAACACTGCCAATTCCATTCACATATTTTGTCCAATGTATTAGTCTTTGAATAAACATCATCGAATATAAATAATTTATCAATACCGCTAATTCTGCAGCTGCATCAAAGATATAATAAAAAGTAATCCTGCATTACATGATGAAAAATTAAGCCCTCTCTTTAGGTCATTATACTTTTTAAGACCTTACATTTCAATAATTTAGATTTTTCAGACATTTTAAGGACTTGTGGATCATCTTAACAGTGAACAGTAGGCATATCAACAATGCATCATGGCTGTATTAATCTTGATTGCCTGAGAAAAAAAAACACAACAAGGGACAAAGGGTTATAATATGGCATTTATTGCACTTGAGTGGTGCTGTTGAAACAATTAGAGCAGACTGAGGTTCCAGTACAAAAGCAGGGAGGCTTCACTAGGTCAGTCCTTTCAATGTCAAATATGGGAGGGGGAGCCTTAGAGGCAGGAGGAGGGTATTCCGTGGGTATACTGAACACACACACACGCGCACACACACACACAATCATTTTTGTCTACTACTATCCTTGTAGAAACGTTCCATTGACTAAATTCTTTCTGTAACCACTAAACCTAACCTAAAGTACACAGATTTTTTGGTAGTTTGGCTTATTGATCACCTCACCCATTATGAGAGGATTGACACCAAAATCATCAATGTCTCCATAAGAGAGCTTTGTGTTCTAAAGTGCTAGTATAGTATGTACTAGTATGTACTCTAGCACTAAATGCATACATGCTATATGTTAGCACTGTGGCATACAGCATGTTCATAGCTTTATACAAAGTATTATGAAGATAAACCTACTAATACACATTTGAGATTGTTTTTTATTCCATGGTTTGTAGATTTATAGCCTCTGAAAACAAAATCTCAGCCTTCAGTAAAAATCAATGTCTTAAAATAACTAGCTGTCTGGCTAACTTCACAAAGTGCAAAGACAAAATGTATGCATTAAGATATCGGTTTCCCCTAAGCCTGGCAAGTTTAGACAAGTGCTGTGAAAATTAGTTTAGAACTGCTACAAATTTTCATTTTCTATTCTGGACTATTCAACCACTTTTAACCAACATATTAAAGTGTTAACATGTGTACAGGACAGAGCTGTCTACCTACCAAGATGATTTTGGTGCCAATCGACCACATAAGCCTTGAACTGATATACTGTATATTGGGTACAATGATGTACCAAACTCCCAAAAAGTACTTGGACTAGCCCTTTAACTCTTGTCCAAACCTAGACCTAGTTTTAACTTCCTTTCTCTGACCCTAGACTCAAATACTAATTCTAAATGAATTTGAACCCTTACTATAGCCTATTCTCAACCCTGGACACAAATCTTTATCTAGTCCCTTAAAGGAGTGAGAAAAGGCCAATTATCTTTAGTCTGAGGGTCTATAAACAACACCGGTTCTCACAAGAATAGAAGAATACTCGCATGCACACACGCAAAAATGCAAACACACACATACTCTTGAAATCTCATTAAGATGTTCTATAGGGGTGACCTATTTTGGATTGAATTAGTATGCATGGCTTTTATCACTCTTCTCTAGATGAAGAAGCTATAGTTTCTTCAGTGTAAACAGTGAAATAATCCACTGGTCGGCCTGTGTGGAATAAACTTTGTGCTTGTTGGATGAGCCGATACCTCAGCGACTGGACGGTAAACAGGGACAATCAAATAAACAAAGGACGTTCAAAATCACTTTTTCATAGTGCTTCATTACAGACATTGTTCAAAAATAACATAAGATATTTCATTGTAAAGCATTCTCTTTTCATTGACAGGCTCAGACAAGCTCAAGCATAGCTGAATCACATACAAACATCTGTTGGAATTCATCATAAAACATTTAAAAAATCCATTCATATATCTTACGACCCATAAAATATTACAAATATTTATTTTGCCTCAACTATTATACAATATAGAGCTGGGGTTATGTATTAGTTCAAGATTTACTAGACTTCCTCTATGTTAAAAATGATATTCTGTGGTCATCGGGCTTACGGTGAGTTATGTACTTTCTGTATTAGCACTTCCAACACTATGTCTTTGGCAGCTTACATACTTTGTTTCAAAAGTGCAATGGATTCCAAAATCCCCTTCATTCAGTACACAAAGTTAATAGCTCAAAGTAAGTGGCACAATTATATTCTTATTTTCATATTCTAGCTTCAGCTCCACTGACTCCAGTTTGCGCCATCAAAAAGTTATTTTTTTTTTTTAAAGGAATACTTTGGAACATTTTGGGCAAAATACTATTTTTTTATACTTACCCAGACTGAGAGAAGATGTTCATTTTCACCTCTGTACATGCAGAAGTTTGGTTCCAATGGTTAGCATTTTGTGTTAGCTCAGCTTAAATACTTGATGTCTACAGGAGTCATTAGCCTAGCTCCATCAAAGTGAAAAAATAAACCTTACAGCAACTCCGAAGCTGCCTTATTTATACGATGTATCATGTGAATTTGAAGTACACATCTTGGATTTTTTTAGACAGTAGTTAGACCGTAGGAATCTTTAGATGGTAGGAACTATAACCGATGAATAAATATGTTTAGCAGTTAACTCCTGAAACAACTCCAAGACGCGTATTTCATTATCGTGTAACAGACATGATACATTGTGTAAATAAGAAAGGTTCAAAGTTGCTGTAAGGTTTATTTTTTCATTTTGACGGAGCTAGGCTAATGACTCCTGTATACTTCAAGTGTTTATGTTAAGCTAACACAAAATGCTAACTGTTGGAACCAAACCAGTGGATATACAGAGGTGAAAATGGTATCGAACATCTTGTCTCAGTCTGGGTAAGTCAAATGAAGGGTATTTTGCCCAAAACACTGGAGTATTCTTCTAACATCTTGAACTGGCTAAATAGAAATTCAAATAGGCAACTGTGTATCCATACATCTCTATCTACATACCAGTGTGTTCTGTACAGTTCTCTAGGCTTATTAAGTCACCTCCGTCTGCCTCGCACAGCGACCAACAGCATCTTTCTGTAGTGTCTTTTACAATATAGGGGCAGATCACGTCAAGCCACATCAAAAGCCAAAAAAAGCAAAAGCCTAAAAAGCTCTACTATTTGGAAACATACATCCTATAAATGCCTTCAGTTGTTCTTGCTAAAAAGTGTGTTGACATGGAAAGAGGTGTGGCAGTCAGGCTGTATGTGTGGATGCGTGTGTGTGTAGTTGCTTAGTGATAGTGCATATAAGTGTATGTGTCTCTAGAGCTGACTTATTTCTCTGTCCTTCCCTTTCTCGCTCACTGTGTATGTACGTGTCTGTGTGTATTCAGTGGTCCAGGCTGAGCAGCAGACTGGGCAGTGTCTTGAGGTCCATCTGAGGCAACAGCCATACACAGTAGAGCAGTAGCCACAGCAGCAGCAGCAGATACAACTCAGAGGATTCCTTCCACCTGCACACACACACACACATACACACACACACACACACACACACACACAAAGAGAAGAGAGTTGTAACGAGGTCAGTAGAGACACCGAGATAAAATTGAGAGCTTCATGGAAACAATTTGCTCTAGAGCTGAAAAAAAATCATTGTCAATAGTCTAGCCTTCATTTGAAACCCAACTTACGTCTGGTACCCGGATATTCTATCTGGATGAGGAAAGACAATCTTTAATTCCAAGTGTAAATGCACACTGCATGCATTGCTATGGGAATATGTGGGAATCTGCCAGAGTCAGCCAGGTGGAAATGCAATCCACAGAGATTGTTTGCATTAGTGAGAAAGTATCCATCCGCCTAGTCCCGAATAGACCTTTCTCTTTAAACCAATCTCTATCGTCTTGGGTGGCGCTAAGCCATGACAGTACAGTACAGTACCCTTGCAAAATAGTGACTTGTTTTGGTGGAATATTTCCAAATTCCTACAAAAGAGAACACGACATAAAACAGTAAAAGATTAAGAAAAAAAATATAAATATTTTTTTTTTTTTATGGAAACCATACCCAAGTATAGTGATAGTATATTGATGAGCAGGAACAGCTAAATGTTGTAATTTAGCTTAATGTTGCAGTTTACTTCAAGAAGTATATATTTTTATTCATTCTATTGTACATGTACATTTTACTTACTTCTTTTATATGCAGTATAGCAATGATGCTGAAATAAAACTCAAAAAGACTGACTGACATGTGATGTGCATTTTTTTTGGAAATATGACTCATGACTCATGAGAAATGTATGGTTCAACTTTGTCCCACAGTCTAGTGTTAAAAAAAGCAAAAATCGCAATAAATTGTAATACTGAATAGCAATACTTGTTGAATCGCAATACATATCGAATCAGCAGCCAAGTATCGTGATAGTATCAAATCGGGAATATCGTCCTAGGCCCAATGTCGCCGATGTGATACGACTTTTACTGATATTTTAGCATGTAGGTTGCTAGTGTGTAGGTTGCTAGCTCGGAGGTTGTTGTTTCACGTAGCAACAGGGATTTTAAAAATGGTAACACGCAGATAGCGGAAGGGGAGGAGAATTCCAACTGAAATAGTTGGCCAATGGCAGGCGAATATCCACAGTCTACATCCTGTGAGCGAGACTAGCATCTGTCCAAAGGATAGAAATATCACCGGGGCTAGAAACGTCGTGACCGTGCATAGAAAAAAGAAGAAATGCCATTTCCAGTAAAAACGCAATTTAGAAATGTCAGTAGAAACATCACTGCAGTGGGTAGAGATGCTAGTCTGAACCTAATCGCTGAGGGTAGACACTGCAATAGGAAGAAACTGGTACAGGCATTATCACCACGGGTAGAAAAACCATCACAGTATGGGTCGAAACACCATTTCTACAGCCTCTGGTGTGACCAGCCAGCCAGGACAAAAACTGCAGTCACAAATGTGGGCAGAACACAGACAATGAAAGCACACGTAAGGGTAAATGAAACGGCCTGAACATATTGCTCTTTTTTACTTTTATGCAAGGTGTAAATTAGGTTTAACACTGTGCATATTTTTATGATTCAGTAAGCTAAAAGCTGTCCTCAGTTGCTGATACCCAGCTATTTGTTTCATCTGTTGTCTGCTGTGTCCTTCCCCAGGGCGTATCAGTGATGTAACCATTACACTGGATTACTACTGCAGCCCAGCTGTACCCACAGGGACACACACACACAAGTCTAGGAAAGCCTTGCCTTAAAGGTACAACATGTAATAATTTACTTGCTATTGAAAAAGAGATAGGAGGTATTTACAAAAATACATGGTAGGTGATTGGATCAACCATCTGTCTATGATTAGCCAACTTGTCCAATCAGACAAACCCTATGACGTAGTATGAGAGCACTATACAGCAGCAACTGCAATGGTGAAAGTGAGCGAGCACATTGCTAGCATAAGCACATTGCCAGCTTGCTAGCATGTTGGTAGACAATTCTTGCTGTTTTTTTGTCAGGAAAATCTACATTGATGTCCCGTTGCTTCTGTTTTCCAATTCACTGCACTGTAGCTTCTTGCTGTCGTCATCACCTAAGCCATGCTTGTAGGTGATTGGTCCAGCCATTTTGCGGTTTCCAATGGCGCTTTGGTGTCGGTGACGGTGTGGTCAGATGGTTTCATGAGTCAGACGAAAATGAACTTGCGAGATCAGCGGACTGTGCAAGGTTGAAAGCAGATAGATGGTACGAAAGCATCATCAAATAACAAATGTTGCAGCTTTATCATGTGCACCCACCGACCCACACTCACCACCCACACAAACAGGTGAACGAGGTGTAATTAGAGACACAGTGGAAGAAAATGAGTGACTCTGAAGATAAGTCATGTTTCAACAACACACCCACTCACATAAATGGTTTATATTAGAAAGACTCTCAACTCCACTTGCTTCATTTTGAGAACTTGCTCCATTGTTTCATTTGAGGCATATCTCATATGAAATGTTATAAAACAGCAGCGTGCCTTGATCAGAGATGCAGCTAGTTACAAAATTCCTCATCACCGCTAATCTTGTAGCGGTGTCACTCAGAACATATTTGTGGTGTAAATGTAATCTGCAGCTTCTGAAGCATGGAACATGAAATGACAGAATATCTGTTTTGCAGTTACACAGTGAACTGTTCTGGATGAATGGATAAACATTTTTGAATGACAGAGTTGGGTAGTGTGCGATTTGTCATCTTCGTGTTACGCCTCCGCCTTTGTCCTGTCAGCTAGTGTGAACAGCTGCCCGACCAGATTGCGTTAATTCTGACCAACCCTCCCGGGGCAAGACATGAACAGTTTTCTGGTCTGTTCTAGCCCTTGCTGACTTTCAGATGGACAATGAGAGGTTCTTACCCAAGATCAGAGCTGTCGCCGTCAGTTTTGCTGGTGGACACTGTCGTCACATTGTCCTGTAAGTCAAAAACAGCCAGACACAATAAAACACCATGCTAACTTTACATCCATCTCAGTATATCTGGGACAGCATGTATGCTAGATCAGTGATGTGTCCACAGAGACTGAAATGCAATGTCAAACCAACCGTGGACAGAGTGGAGCTAGCCACCTTTCTTTGACGGAGAACTGTAGGGATCAGGATTTCATCTTGTTTTCTAGAATACGTAGTTTCACTCCTGGCCAAAAAAAGAAAAAAGAGAGACAAAAGAAAACACAAAGTCTCTTAGCTTATGCCTCCACAAGACACCAGACTAACATTCTGAATATTTGTAGATGAGGATCTTTTTTTCTATCATTTCACATTTATACTAAGAGCATAAAGCCAAAACAAAAAAGCTACTATCCAAAAGTTGAAGTCTAGCAAAAGTCTCTTTTTTTAATGAGTCATTATCCGCTTCATCACTCTCTTTAATACTTCCCAGCTCTTCTTTCTTTTCCTTACAATGTTACAGTTTAATTCTAGATTCAAGATTTTTTTCCCTAGCTATGTTCAGCAGTATGGCTAGGAAAAAAGAAACCTTGTTGTAATTAATTCTTTTGGACCTAGTTATTATAGGCATGCAACATTGTCCACGTGTTATAGCCTTTCTGCTCTGATAGGAGAAAAGCCTTAATTTCCACTAACAGCCTGATTTTGTAGATAACTCAGTACATTTAAGGCAATATGCTAGCAAACTGGGGCTACAGGTCAGAACAGTCCCATCCATTGCCATAAAATGGATTTCCCCCTGGGTAATTTGTGTTTCTCAGTGTACCAGGGAGCAGACTAAGAATAGAAAGCCTACCTCATAGACTCCATGTTTTCCCTGGCAGAGCCTGGGCTCTGTTCCTGAGTCCCACTGACATCACTGCCTTCTGCAGGCCTATCAATGCCCCAGCCTCCTACCATCTCCTCCCCAGGCAAAGAGCGCTGTTCCTGGATTTTAAATGGTGTGACAATGTCATGGTCAGTCCCTCTGATTTCCTAATATAAGAGAAAAAGTAGGAGAATACAGAGAGAAAAGGAGGTGAAAGGAGGAAAAGCTTGGGTATACGAGTGAAGTTAAGGTTTAAATGTGTTTGAGGGATAAAAATAAGTAGACAGTTAACACGATTCATGTATTCATGTTTGACAGCATGATATCACAGAGCTACTGTGGACTACTTAGCTTTACTTAAGCTCTTCTGTTGCAAATACAGTACATATGTCTGTTTCTTTGAATTTTGAAACTGCCATTGATATTAATTGAAGTCTATTAATTGTAGCTTTTTATCCAGGAGACACAGTGTGGTCACGCAGAGCTTTGCTGCTGGTTTCTCTCTAAATATTCTTTCTCGGCAATAAATAATTCATTATAATCTAAAACATCAGCATGAGAACATCACACTGAGCAGCCAAGAGCCCTCAGAAAGCATCAGAGCAACAGAATAGTGTGATTATGGATGATAAATGCTGACAGGTCATCTGGTAAGTCTGCAGTAAATATGCATGACATTGTGAAAGTATGAAATGTCACATTGCTACATGCTCTTAGTTGTTTGAGCAGTTTGGCCATTATATACACACACACACTCAAATGTAAATGCCTGAAAACAATGTTGGGGAGGTTATCTTAAAGCCTACAGTAAAGTTACCCTCAAGAAAAATAGGGTTTGTCAGTTAAAGTAATTTAGACAAAGTACTAAAAAATGATCATATCTATATTGTCATATATTACAAAAGTATAATAAAAACACTATACCAATTTGGTTTTAGTCAAACTACTGCCAAGCTATTGGAGAACTAGTTAAATGTGGTGAGACTACTAAATAAAGCACCAAAACAAGATCACCTTGCCCTGTTCTTGTTTTGCTGAATCCGCCCCAGTAATGACATCTTCACCCAGATGGATGAGTGGTTGTTCTTCTGGCAGTGTCTCCGAAGCTGGTGCTGGCTGGAGAGCAGATACACTCAGAATAGATGGCTCACTTTCAATTTCCGCATCAGGTGGCTCCATAAACATGGATTCCTCTTTGTCAGGATAGAACAGATCCATGGGGTCAATCGGATCAGCAACTAGGTCCTCTGTGGGAGAACTTCTGTCAATATCTGTAAAAAACAAGTCTGTGTCTCTAACTGGCTTATCACATATTGTTCCATTTGGTCCCGAGTTGACCTGATCTGATGTGTTTTGTTGTGAAATGGCTGTCTCATCAACATGAAAGGTTTGGTTCAATTTGTCTTGGTGTCCATTGAGCTGATCAGTTGAATTCCTCTCTATGTCAGAATGAGCGGGGTGAATTTCAGCCTCGGTGTTAAGAAACTGAGCAGGTGACTCCTTCTCTGTGTTATCTGTTGTAGTTCTGTCATGAACAACATGGCCATTCTGAGGAGACCTACATTTCTGTTGGGCTCCACTTATTTCCATGCTATCTGCGGCCTCAGACCCAGATGAATCTGCATTTGGCGGTCTTGGGATATCATGTTGGTTTATGTCATCCAAATGCCCATTTTCTCTGTCTCTCATTTGTTCTGAAACCTTTCCTGGAAATAGATCTTCCTTTGGGGAGAGGGCACTTTCAGGGGCTTTATTGCCATTGTCATGTTCTCTGGAGTTACAGCTCATTTCACTGAGGTTTTCAGGGCTGTTAACATCGATGTCAAGACCCTTATTTCCAGAGGACCCTATGAGGTCTAGATCTTCATCCCCAGCCTGACTTTCCCTTTCTGGACCACGTGTCCTCTCTTTGTCTCCCTCTATTGGGTCACTGGAAATTGAAGTCTGAGGAGTATTTAGATCCATGCTCAGGTCCAGACTTAGTTTTGATGTTCTGCTCTGGTTGGTTTCATGTGTGTTTTCTATAGCACCATGGATCTGTGTGCCATTGCTTTCTTGAGGATCTGTATGGCCATTAAGGACCTCTTGACTTGTCCCATCTTGAGTTTTTGAATTTTCTATGGCTTCGTCACCCCTTCCCTTTAAAATATCTGACTCCCCTCTTTCCTCCTCAGAAGTATTTTTCTTATTCACACTTTCTGTCTCAACTTCCATTTGTCCTTCATGATCTTGTGAATCTTCACTTAAGTTCACATCTCCTTTTGCACATTCAGATTCTGTATGAGCACTTGCCTTGACACTGTTCTGCTCAGTGAGTTCTTCTGTTGTATTAGAAGTTTGCCACTCACAGGATACTTGGTCTTTTTGAAGTAGACTTGTATCCATCTTTTCAGAGTGTTCTTCTGCTTTCTTATCAGTTTCATTCTCATCAGGTACATGTTTGGACGTCCGATCCTGGACGGGGTCCAGGACGTTAACTCCCTCTGTCTCTACTTGCTTCTCCTCCTCCTCTTTCTCAGACTGTGCTTGGATTCTCTCTTGAGTGCTGTCCAGTGAACTCAACGAGTAGATACCTTCATCGATATACAAGTCAGGAATTAACTGCTCATCAGAGGGTTTATCCACTATGGATGGCAATAATCCTTCATCAAGGGGGGTGACTTCCTCAGGGGTAATAGGGGGCACACTGATGTCCCAGGCTGTCCCGCTGTCACACAGTGAACTGTCACTTCGGCTTGGACCAAAACTCTCTGGCATTGCCTCCACCTCACTCTCCACCCAAGAGTCTGGTGAACTGATTGCCGAATCACCAATCACTGACTCAGTCACTGAAGAGGCAATGGGTGAGTGAATGTCAGACAGCTGTGAAGAGACAGAGTTTGAGATGGTAAAGACCTTCTCTCCAGCATCCTCAGGCTCTCCTCCCACACTGGGGGATGTGTCTTCCACAGTGGTGCATCCTGCCAAAGAGTCTACACTTGCCCAGGAACGAGCCCCAACTGGCGGGGAAGTGGGTGACATGGCGCCCCTGTCCTCAGACATAGACGAGATAAAAATTTTGGGCGGGGGGTATACCCGATCCTTGCGGACTACATAGGGTCTCCCCCTTAGACGGCTGCGGTGGATACCATTCCTAATCTGGTCCAAGTCACTTTCACGGGAGCTAAGCCGGCCCATAGAGATGCTTCGCTCAATCAGCTGGCAGGGTTCCTCTGGCTGAGGAAGATAGAGGAGTCGGTCAAATAAGAGAGACACAAAGAAAAAATAAGATAACAGTGAACATCTCCCCCACAAATGATGCAGCCCCTCCCATGGCCATTAACAAATATGTCACCTTGTTTTGATCAGTATTTGCAGTTTAGTCTTTTTGCCGAATGGTCTAATTTTTAAAAGAAAAATCCAGAACACACTGGTGTTTCTCAAAGTTTCATTAAAATCCAGTAAGCTTTGGGCCAATCAGTGTAATTTTGCCAAATCTGATCTCTGATATATGTGTAATTTATTTGTTGTGCAGGCATTCTCACCTCCTCTGTGCCAGGGAAGTGCTCCAGAAACTGCGACACATAGGTCATGATGGACTGCTCATCTGGTGAGTTAATAGTGACATCTGTGGAAATAAAGAAAGACAATTACAACAACAGCCTTACAGTGCAATTTGACATAAAGGTTTCCAGGTCAAATATTAGTCTTCATATGCCATGAATAGGGTTCAGAGGTGTGGCATGACTGCTATTGTTATTACATCTGTTGCTGGGTGTTTTCACTCCACTCCCATCATGAAAAAAAATGTGCTAAAAGCAGCTTCTTAGCTTGTTAACTTTCCTCACTGTACGTGCATTAAATTTCAGTCTGATCATTTTTAAACTTGCCAGAAGGGCCAGTATCTCCCTGTTCTGATGTGTCAAGGAAACTATAGTATTTTCACTAGGTCCATGTTGAACTGCCATGTCTTAAATCCCAGTGGTAGTAACCTTTATAGACAAGCTGAAGGCTAAACTGGAAGTATGTGGCTGATTAATAGAAGATTCATTTGAAGTTCCTTGGTTTCTTGTTAAGGTGAGATGTGTCACATTGTCTGTTGAAATTTTGTACTCTGTCGGGCTTCTTTGTTGTAAGTGGGCTGGGATAAGTGGGGTAAGTTGGCATGAATTTAATGCTGCATTCGCATGTCAGGAAAGCCTGGGAATGAATGAATGAATGAATGAATAAACAAACAAACAAACAAATAAATAAATAAATAAATGATCTCTTGTCCAATAAAATCACTGTTCAAATAGGAATTTGCAGTCAGTTTGCCACATGATGTCACATCAGCATGGTGGCACACAGTGAACTGTCAGCACAATTCTCTTTGCATCAATTTATTTTTTATAAAACTTAAGTTTAGAAGATATGCTATGTGTTGTGAAAATGTACTGTAACAACTTTGTAGTGAGACATCATAACATCAGTAGGAGAAAGCTGTTTTAGTGAGAAATGTGCATCCATGTTTTCCAATGGAATCACTAAAACACATTTAGACATGATAAATGGACCAGAGTAACCTGGGTGAGGTCATACCCTGATTTGGTTAAGATGCATGGCTTACTCCAATGTTATGGTGTCATGGAAACACCTTACTGTTTCACTTTTGTTTTTCACCATCAAGCTTAGACTCGCACAGTGTTATTAGTGCATTTTGATGTCAAAATAAAAAAACATGGCAGTGACTGGCTATTATTGTTATTACTACTGGAATCATCAGAACATTATTTCTTTCCTTTGTATTAGTAATAAGATACTTCCACTCGGCTGAGTGTTTTGTTACCTGGTTTAGTCATGGTAACAGAGAGGCTCAATCACAGGTTATCAAAGGTTCATATAAACAGCTTAACCTGAATAAGACCTTGGATCATGGATAATCACCGGGTTACATCACTGGGTTTCTCTGGCATGTAAACATGACCATTTTCTTCTTACCCTCTGGCTCCAGCAGGCGTGGGATGCCCAGGCTGTAGTGGGCAGTTCTAAAGGCATCCTCCAGGTTCTCTCTCGCGCTCCTCAGCAAGGACTTCCTCATGTCTACCAGGGTGGGGTCAATGGACTTAATGACAGCCAAGAAGGCCAGACCACTCGTCCAGCTCTTCCCAAAGTCCTGCACCGCCACACCATACCTATGACATGACACATTCCAAGTCAAGACAGATCCAAAATGAGAACCAAACTTACCCCAACCCTTTTTTGGCCTTTTCATCTCAATTGCTGAAATAGTAAAATTCAGTCTCTAAGTTAGGTATTGACCCATAAACTATTGGAGCACCAATTCTGAGACACTTTTATGCATCAGTTTTTACACTGAGTATAATTGCTGTTTTGTGTTATCCTCCACTGTGACCACATTTGATACCTACAGCCCCAATGGCCACTTGATAGTGCCAGTAAATTAGTGCTCTTCCCTTATTATTCCCTTATTGTCTCAGTGTTTCTTAGCTTATAATTATAAATGATATTAGAGAAGGATTACTGAGAAGCATGCCTATTAAGTTACAAGGACATCCACATTATTGTGTGCCTTGACTACTGATCCTGGATCATTACTGACTCTGACATATCGCCACTAATTTGCAATACAAATCTAATGCAAATTCTGTCAGGTATTCAATTCAAATTCCATTCATGTTCTGATTAGTGAGTGAGAAATCTACTCTCACTCTCTGCTGGTCTTCCTGTCTAAAACGAGGAAGCGTTCAAAACACAATGAATGCTGTGTAATGCTCATTGTTAATTGAGAATAGTGACATTGACCTACCCAAATACCAGAGCTGCATTCATTCTATATCACTAAGAGCAAATTGACCCTATTTGACATGGCACAGTTTCACTGCTTGAACTGAATGTTTGAACACAAAGGAGAGGATAAAATATACAACCCATCGCGCAATAAAAAACCCATAACGTTAGAATCAACCATAGTCCTATTAGAATAAGTCTGCCTGACTGATACCATTTTCACCTCTGTACGTCCACTGGTTCAGTTTCTATGGGTAGCATTTTGTGTTAGCTTAGCATAAAGACATGAAGTCTACAGGAGTCATTAGCCTAGCTCCATCAAAGTGAAAAAATAAATCTAAGAGCAACTCTGAAGCTGTCTTATTTACACAATATATAATATGCATTTGAAATACGCATTTTGGAATTTTGAAAAATAAAAACGAGAGTTGTTTTTAGAGAAGTTAAATGGTAGGAACTATAGATGATCGAAACTAAAACTGCTGAACATAGGTGTTCATCGGTTATAGTTCCTCTCATCATCTCATCATCATCTAACTTCTCCTAAAATGACTCAGCTTTGGAGTTGCTGTAGTTAGGCTAATGACTCCTATAGACTTGAAGTCTTTATGCTAAGTTAACACGAAATGCTACCCACAAGAACTGAAGCAGCGGATGTACAGAGGCGAAAATGGTATGGAACATTTTGTCTCAGCGTTGGAAAAAAGGGTAATGTGCCCAAAACACTGGAGAATTCCTTTAAAGTAAATTTCAGACATAAAATTCTTTACGTAAAGAAGAAATCCTCATTCAACAACACTCACTTGCGTGTTCGCTTCTGCACCCACTGCAGTAGTTTTTTGATAGCCTTTCCATGATCACGCATGGCTACCGAGGATGGCCGTCTCTCCTCTGAAGGTGTGCTGGAGTAGGATGTGTCAGAGTCCGAGCTGGTGGGGATGGACGAAAGGCTGGAGGAGGAGGGGAACTGGCTCCTGATGTTTCCAGTCAGCTCCTTGATCTGGGAGGAGAGAAGAGCGTGAGAGAGAATACCTTCACTTTAAAAGGATAGGACAACAAAAATATGTCATTTGTCATTATTTTTATTTAAATGAAAAAAATAAAGAAAAAAAATCTTAAACAATCTTGAGTGTTAATAGACTCCATAACAGTTTTGCAACATAATGTTTTAAGACATAATAAACTTCAAATATTCAAGTATTATCATGAATGTTGCGGGTATCACTCCCCATAACATGTAAGGACTCAATGATAATGGGAGGAATTAAATTAAATTTTGCTCTTTCTCAGACTGTTTAAAGAGATTCCCACACGGCACACATTTTCTAGGGTTTTGCACAAGTTCAAAACATTCTCTACATAAAAGACTGCCCCTTCTTGGAAGTAATTGGCTTAGCGAAACAAGCAGAACTTCCACACATACACATACAAGCGGCTGCAGCACTTCTGCCTATACACATCAGTTCCAGCAATCAGTGGTAAAAATATAATCAGATCAACTCTGATTGTGCTTTTCAAAGCCCCACTTGGACAATCCCAATTGTCTACTTATATATCGCTGCATCACTATATATCACTTTCAAAAGTAATCAAACCGTAAAAAGTACTTTAATTTCCCTGGTTTCTTATTGTATTTATGGAATTGAATACAGCAGAGTATAATTCAGTGGAACAGCTCCAGAATGAGGGCACAGTCTGTGTGAACTGTGGGGGTAATTGTTCCTCATGTTGGAGGTCCAAGGCATTGAACTGGAGTGTGGATTACATAAGCCGATCTGCTCTACTGGAATAGCCAGTGAGCTGCACTTTCCCAGGGCTTTGTGAATGGAAACTGCACAGACCACAAATTAGGCACGTCGTTCCTACGGCTGATCTCATATTGGGATGAAAAGGGAGGCAGAGTTGAGGGAGGGAGTTGGAAACTGAAAGCAAGGGGTGCAAAAGAGAGTCAGAAATGAAAGCGAAAGAGGAGAAGTAAAATAAGAAGACCAAGAGGCCAAGAGAGACTGGGACTGAGACAGTGAAAACAGAATAAGATCTTACCTGGAAGAAGAGGATGATATTCCAGATGAGTCCCAGAATGATGGAGGAATTTCCATCAGCAACATCAGCAGCATCAATACTGACCAGCTTTACCTGGGTACACACCAGCACATATGTATATAGTGCCTGTGCAGAGCAATTGAGCTAATAATCAAGTGTCAAGAAGATGTTTCTTCCTGCAAACTGGCTGTAATACTCACATTTCTCTCCTCCAGGAAAGACAGAACCTTGGCGATGTTGTTCAGTCTGAAAATTCGATGGGAGGATTTCTTGAACCCATGAAGCTGGAAGACCATTGACAATGAGATTAAAGCACTTCTACTACTAATAGTAGTAACGCTGCTACAACTACTATGCACAATTCTGATTTACAAATGAAAGCATCTGCCACTGAAAGCATTTGGCATTCTTAATATTTGTGAGAAAAGACTGACCAGCTTGCAGCCAGAGAGTTCCTCCAGCAGGGCCATGAGGATTCGTCCATCCTGGATGTCCCGGAAAAGGTCGTGGACCTCAATGGGTGGGTCGCACTGCAAATAGAGGAATTAGGGGAGAGGGAGAAGAGTTACTTAGACTCTGTTCACATTGGTATCTTAGGGACAACCAAACTGTGGGATATTTTCACTTCGCTGGACAGTTGGTTGGTCTTACCAGAGTCCAGACAATATTGTTACCCTACAAGGGGAACTAAAGCCCACCCAGCCCTGCTGGAATGTGTTACTGTAGAAAATGCCGACCCTAAAACTCCACCAAATCTTGGTGGATGATGAAGAGAGTGCTCAAGAAAAACACTTAATACCATGTCCAACCAAGGTGATCCACATTCTGCCATGTTTTCTGACACTTTTTTGAAGCATTCATCTTCACTTGTCTATTTCTTGTCATTCAGGGAATGCAACTACTGGCCCTGATCCTGTCCATATAGGCATTGCCAAGCTCCTTTGCATCCCTACCTGAGTAGTAGCACTCTGTACTACTAACTGTTGCTCTCATTAAAGTTCTTGAAAAGACAATTCTGTGATTTCCTGTAATTTGTGGTCATGTGTGTATATAGAGCTCGGATGGAAAATATGAAAATTCAATTATATTCCAATCTCTAAATAAATCAGTTAGTCCAGTTTTTGCTCTTTTTCACCTGGTATAAAATGGGTGGGACTTTCTGTTCCAGTCAGTTCCGCCTTTTCATTCTCTTTGAGTCGGAGCGAACTCACCGTGTGTTTTATTTTGCACCAAGTTATCCATATCTCTGCTTTACCTTGGACTTAGTGTGCACTTGACTGGATTAAGATATTTAGCTCTAATGTTAAGGCCTTAGGAAAATCAGGTATTTCACAGCTCTGCGGTTGATTTCATGGATTCTGTGATAAGAGAAGAGAACAGCTCCTTTAGTCTTTGTCATTACTGCCAATGCAAGTCTTCATTTGCCTGTTTGAATTGCACCAAGATGTGTGTGAAATTTGTGAATGTGGTGGAACGGCAGCAAACAGGGCACAAGCAGTCTTTAATTCCTGATTAAGCTGACTTCTTTGTTCTCCAACAGCACTGTCTGTTCACTTTCAAAGAAGGTTATTTTGAGCATAGACCTTCTCTATAATTTCAGGGGAAAACAAACATAGAAACCGTTGACAAAACCATACAGGTTGTGATTTTAAAATGACTCAAGCACTAACTGATCCAGCATTCATTGTTCTTATCATAGCAAGCCACTGCTAACTCAAGCATTCATGAACTTGTCTGTACACGATGAACGGCGGCAGGAGGGGGGGTAAAGTGACTGGAACTTTCCAAGATAACAGAGGACAAATGTATGATTGTCAATTAGTGGGTCAGGGATTTGTTGCTGCGCCAAACAGTGAGTAAGAGAAGAGTGGCTCATTGTGTGAGACAAAACAAAAGGGCTTCATCACACATTTGAACTCGCAGCTCGCCCCGGGTTGCCCTTCTTTTCTTGACTGGGACAAGATAAAAGAGGCCAGGGACTGGAACTTCAGAGGTTGGAAGACCACACAGCACTGCTGGTGCAAACACAATGACCTAAGGCTGTAGTAGACCAACGAGCCTGCCTGCCAGTCTGCCTGTGTGTGTGTGAATGCACAGGTGAAATGATGGCAGGCAGAGATTGGACTAGAAACAATCTACAAAGCTGAGGAAAGGAAAGAGAAAAGATAATGTTTATGCAATTCCTTTAAGGGAAGCACCAATCAGGGAAGTTTTAGAACTGATTTTGAGTTTAGCTACCAATGACATCTGATGATCAAAGGTCCAACTGCTGAATGACATGACGCATTTTAGCTTGACTTTCTACAGTCAACTGCACGTCAATAAAAGTCAGCAGAAACAGTAATCAATCTAGCTTTGTGAGATTGATCTCATGGCTGCCTGTCCATGTGGAACTAAATCATGGCTTCGATCCAAAGTTATCAGTAGCAGTACCACAGACTCTGCCTTCTGTCCAATTCATTAAACTGTTCCTAGCCATACAGGCTATGAAATTCAGGATGTCAGAAACGGAATGGCATGGTCTTCTCCTGAACTTAAAAGCATCAAGACCTCTTAAAAGCATTGATTCAGTTGATGATTTATGTAGAACATCTATCAGCACACTAAGATTGGTGACCGATTAATCATTCCTAGTCCTTTTTGTTGACAGGCTTCTCCACAAAATCCCACAGGAAGGCCAGTCAACATAACGAAGCACATCTGAATTTGGAAAGAAAGTAAAATAGTAGGAGAAGAGCAGGCTACTTATCCTCCCAGCCGTTGTTCACAATGCAGCAGGCTAGCTAGCATTTGAGAATGAACTGACCAGCTGGGCTAGCTAGACGGATAGCATCTCCAGCCTTGTTCTCTCAGATAAGCATTTTATGGCCTTATGAAAGTTTAATGCCGCACACACAATTCCACACAACCGCATCTATAATTCAGAGACCAAGATGGAGAGTCTGCAACTGCTGTTTATGTGTAGTTCGTTTCTGACACTACAGGGCGTTGGACTGAATTGTAAAACACATACAGTGTGCTTGGCGGTGTAATGTGAACTTCATGATTGGTTTGTGGCTGAGATGTAGCTGTTAGGGGTTTTAGTGGCGGGAAAATGAATTCTCTTGGTCCGCCCAGGTAATATAAACTCAAACTGTGTGAGCAGCCCTATAATAACAGAGAAACGTGGAAACCATGATTACGGTTTCTCCTTTTTGAAATACTCTGTGTTTCTGCAACTGCTTGGCGTTGCTGTGAGCAAACCTTTTCTAGATGTAGATTCATCCATCGGGTGAAGGTCCTCTTCTGGACAACTTCCCTTTCAACTGCAAGAGAAAAACAGAATGAAAAAAGTGATCAAGATCAAGACTCTAAATCCCGAATGGCAATCCAGCAACAGAGGAGACATGGCATGTGAGTCATCAGACACACCGCAACATTAACAGAGCATGATTCACCTCCCGCCAAAGGCTAGGACGTACCAGCGAAGCATAGCAACAGGATGGGAACAGTAGCTACTCACACACACACACACACACAATTAAAATTGCACAACTAACACACATATCTACATTCACACATCCTCACAGTAGCAAACAATTTTTGTCCCCCATGATGAGAACACACTTGAAGTTGTGAACCAGATCATTAGTTTTAGCATTGAGGATTTATATTAATTTGAACCCCTTGAACTTTGATTTTCCCTTAAATTTCCCCTTAAGTAGCTTCAATGATAATGTCGCATCTATATTGTATATCTACTGGTTGCAGCTTCATTGAAGCTGCATCACACTTACATTGAGTGAAATATTCAAAGCCAAGACATTGTTTCATGACTGCAGCATTACATCAAATAGAAAATATATACATGTCTTGTGCATCATTTTATACTCATTGACTTGTACTTCAGCAGGACATAATTGGTATCTTTGGAAACCTTGGGATCTCTGTTTGAATTTAAAATTAAGTTTTGTGGGTTTGAACAAAGCTTGGCTGTGCAGCAATGAGAAACTGGCCGATGGGAGAGTTGAAGAGGAAGAAAGCCAGTTTTTCCTCAAATAAACATGCAAATTGATGCAACTAGATGGTCCAAAATCTAGTCAAATCATCTGCTCTATGGGGAGATGGTATGGTGTCAATATGCGGTTTCGTTACAGACATCTTCATGATGACATAATGTCCTGTATACCATGTACCATGGTGGAGGGACAGAAAAATACACTGTTTGGTCTAAGGGAGGGAGGGAACAGCATTTGTTAACCAACCCATGTGCCACACAGAATACTTCAGATGCCAAAGACTGGATTTTGATGAAACTTGGAGAAATAATGCATGTCACCACCACACTCCATAATATTCAAAAATACTAGAGTATTTTCAAAAATACATATTGCTCCAGGGTTGGTTATTACAGGCCAACAAAGTAATGTTGACTTGTTTCAATTAGAATATCCTATTCTTCGGCCCTTATTTACAAGCCTGAGGGAGCGTCAGCCTCCTCGGTCTAGACTGCCTCGACATAGCAGACATAAAGAAAACAGATGTATGGGGAGGATGGTGAGTAGGAAGAGTGGGAGGGGCTCTGGAGAGGTAACCATGGTAGCAGTGTCTGCTGCTATTTATCTTTATGTCCAGTGTGACTCACCGGAGACACTGGGGTTAAAACTGCTTTGTGTATGGCATGGGAACTGTGAGCTTTGGATGTGTCCTGTAAACGCTGTAATAATATTCAGTGTTTGCACCTATGGAATCATCAATGCTGACCTGGGGCATCAATATGAGAACACTGCTACTCTCCTGAGGCAAGACAGCTCTGCATTCCAAAGAAAACCATAGAAACCATAGATGAACTGGTGCTCTAGGTGATGGCAGAAAATGTCGCACTTCCTCATGCAGGGGTCAGTGTTGAAGGAGACTCCGTCTAAATCCAGCAGTAGCTGTTTGGATGCCATATTTGCCTCTCAATCGAAGAGCAGTGGCATCTGGACTTGACACGTGATGGAGGGCCAAGCCATTTCCTTGTGAATGCATTTAATCAAATGGCACTCTGTCCAGTCAAGTAGTATCCTCGCAGGGGAACGCCTCAATGGAGAGAATTTACCCGTGTTGGCCATGAATGCTGGCGTTGGGTTGGTATTCAAGAGGGGTAGCTTGAGGCTTTAATGCATGAATCATTGTCAGAGCAAAGACAGGGAGGTGGCAGAGGATAGAGGGAGGTTGATGACAGGGAGGCGTGAAAAGACAGAAAGGGAGATGACAAGAACAGCAGATGAGGAAAGTAGTGAGAAACAGCCTGAGGGGGAAATGAAAATGATGAGATTTAAAATGAACAGCATATTCAAGAAGTTTTATGAATCAGCCTTCACTACAAATGAAGGAAAAATACAACCTAAAACATATTAACACTGTTAAAAGTAGCTATGCGCAGTGTGGCTGGCATTCCAGGCTCCATTTAGTTGTTTGGTTTTGTTTTGCATGGTAAGCTGGACAAACGTGACATGATGTCGTGATATTTCCAGCATAGCCACAATGGAATTTAATAGCAGAACTGAACACTGTAACAGTATCTTAGGTGGAATTTTCCTGTAACACTCCTCCTTTCAAAACAATCACACACTACATGATAGTTGCACCAACCACCTTCGTACGCCAGAAGTGAGGTATCACTGGCTACAACAGCACACACTCCATGAGCAGGCAACCAACGGTAAGCGAAGTAAAATGACTAGGCTCTTGGCCACTCGCAAACAATAAATCACTAGCGCTTACAATGTGGCACATTCATAAGGATACACACTGAGCTATCCGAGCGAGTCCGGATGCTGTGACCTAATCTTTCATAAAAGCGTCAAACACTCTGCAGCCGCTGCCCGCTTCAGACGCCATGCAGCCGACGCTGATCCGGCTGAGGTGATTCCATAACAGAAACCAGAGCTCTATTTTGGATAATACACCTGGAAAAATTACATCAACAGTCGCCAATTGACGACATTGCTTTTAATGGGCATAATAGGCTTCTTTTAAAAGTTATGGCTCGTTTTATTTTACAAGTCTG